>JADGJH010000385.1:5490-19756 GCA_027596945.1 Physocladia obscura
AAATAGTATTAAAATTTTTTACTTTTAATAATATCAGTAAAGTTTAACATTACTGAATAAAATGTTCAGCAATTGAAATGCCTTTGATTCGCTTCGAACCTCCAATCTTCAAAAGCGCCGAAGCTTTTATAATTAAAATGACGCGTATTTTGATTTCCCGTTTTGGCAGGTTAAGTTGTATACTTAGTATGTTCACCAAAATTTTCATTTTTACATCCCCGCCTTCTGTACACACGCTCATGCAAAACACCTTTCGTTGGCATTCATGACTGTCGAAATCTCTGTTTTCGGGCACACCACCGCACATGCTCCACCAAATCCGGCAGAATGCTAGGAGCATTTGAAACACACGCCATTCATCCTGGCCGCAAAAGTTTTCAAATTCGCCTTTATAAATTTGCATTTTCCCGTAATGGAATTCAGTTTGCAATGAACCCGTCGCGGTTTTTCCGCAAATTTTCGTCTTGCGGCTCACGAATATCCCGACTGTGACGTTCGAATGTTCTCGCAAATCTCGGTTGAATTTTTCAACTTCTTTGGTTGGTACTGTGGACGAATAATTTTTAAGTTCCCAAAGAATAGAGTGCCCTTCTAGTTCAGTTTCATAATCCATCTCATGCCCAAGCCCATTTAATGCAGTATGCCTTAAAGAAAATCCATAGCATGAACCAAAATATTGTTCCAATTTTTTTTCAAACACTTTCTCAAAAATGGCTTCTTTTTGTTGAATTGTTGTCCCACTGTAATTTTCCGAGCTCACTGGTATTTTTTCAAGTTTATTCATCTGCTGTGATATAATCTCGCTAAGTTTTAAATCGATTGATTCTAATTGACTGAATAGATTTTCTCTTGTTTTCTGGTTTTCATCATAGATCGCTTTTTTTGTAAGTTTGATCTGTGCAATGACACTCAATTGATTTTGCTTTGCAGCCGATAAACTTTCAGATCGAATTTCCGGATGCATAATTGTTTCTATGATATCATTCTGATGATTGTCTGAGAAAGTTGCGTATTTATTTGAAGAGATATCACGATATTTTAGCGTTGGCTGCAACTGATTTGACAGTTCGTTATTCTTTGCCAGCAAGCTTTCATATTGTATTATAGATCGCACATAATTTTTACTGTCCATAATAAGAGCTACGCATTTTTCTTCAGCTGCATCGCGAGATTTCAGCGCCAATTCCAACTTCAACGAATCCCTCTGCTTTGCAAGCAAACTTTCATGCGCCATGATAGTCTGCGCCGCCGTAACAGACTCGTATCTTTGTTCGGCCAGATCAAGTTTGGCTATCGCTGCCGTCAGTTCTTCGCGAATGGTTTTGACGTCCTTGTCGCGAGTAGCCTCGAGAGCTTCGTATTTTTGTTCATACATGTGTAGTGTTGCTGTCAGATCGAGTTTGGTTTTCGAAAACGCAAGTCTTTCATTTTTGGGTGTTTCGCAGGTTGAATTATGGGGGTCGCATTTTTCGTAATGCTGTGGATTTTTTTTGACTGATTGCGCCGATTTTGTTTGGAAATTGGGAATGCTTTGATGCGATTTTTGGTGTGCCAATGAGGCGTAGAAGAGCTTCGGCGATAAATCGTATCATTTTTTTTTTTGATAACGATTTCGAAAGTATGCGTTTGCTGTGGGTGTGAACTTCAGTGAGTGGCAAAAAAAAAAAAAAAGTTAAGTGGGGGAAAAAAAATCAAAATTTTTCTTGATTCAGAAACAGATCAGAATGCTCTATGGTATTTGTCGTAAAGCAATGTCAATTTATATATTTTTTCATTCAACATCAAATTGAATTGAATTACGATTTTTTCAACTCTTGTTTTCCCAACACAACAGAAAGAAAAGAAAAAAAAAAAAGAACTTTGGAGTTCCCAATTCAAAAGGATCAAAAAAATAAATCATCTTTGAGACCCGCTACCTCTTCGACTACCATTAGGATCATGCGGTGGATTACCAGGAGGTGGTGCGCCATAATATTGTTGCTGTTGCTGGTGTGGGTAATTGTACCGCGGATCATACTGCGGAGTAGCATATCTTGGGTCATAAGGTAGTTGGCCCGGAATAGGAACTCCTCCATACGCCTGTTGTTGTGCGTAATATTGCTGGTACTGTTGCTGCTGTTGCGCGTAATACTGGGCGTATCGAGGATCATATTGCGACGGCTGGAATTGTGCGGGTGGAAATCCTGGAGGCGGAGCCGCTGGCACAAATGCCTGTTGCTGCTGTAGAACAGTAGGTTGCGGAGGAGGAACGAATGTTTGGGAATTTGGTCGTTCTGTCTGTGACGTCGTTGAGCCGGAGCGAGAATTTCCAGATATTGGACGAGAGTATTCTGGAGACTGGACCACATGGTGCTGTCTGGGAGTCGCCACAACCTCGCTACCAGCAGTATGAGGTCGAGGAGCAAGCTGCTGCAAACTGGCAGCGGATGCTTGAGGAGACAGACGAGTCTGGGTGTCTGTTCTTCCGATTTGCGGTGGGGGTACTTGTGGCAACTGTCGCCGAGTGTATGTAGATTGGTTTGGTGGAGGTTGTTGGAAATTTATTGCTGCAACACCACTGGTCACTTGATCTACAGTGGTTGCGTTAAGCGCAGTCGTCGGAGCCGGTTCTTCCATTTTTAACTTCTCTTTCATATGAAACAGCGCAGCTCCTTTACGGCCACGATCAATCAAGACTAAGAAACTACCAGGATTATCGTTCAAAACTTTGATTGTTGCTGAGCTGTCCACCTTGAATGTTTGCAACAATTGTGCACTCCTCCAGTCTGCAACCTCAATCGATTGCTTTCCAACAGCAATCACCTGATCAACAGGACGCATGACAATCTGGTTTGGTGCTTCTAGCCACGTGACTCCATTTTGCCACCCACCAACACCCGATCCCATCATTGGCTGACTCCAAATATCAACAACTCTTGTCAGTCTGTGATACGTAGCCAAAAAATATCGATCAACAACTGCACTCGCAACGTTTCCAGACCCAGCTACAGCCACAAGCTTGCGATTAACGGTAGAATTTGGGCGAGATAAAGATTTGAGCTCGTTTCTTTTCGCATCAGAGAAGGGAATTTGGTTGAAACTGTGCCATCTGGGTCTGGAAGCACCAGTTGCCGCAGCACTTTTTTGAAATTCGCGGTGTACATCAACTTCGATAACTTTGGAATCAGAGACTTGGACCAAGTTTGCTTCTGCTGAGTAAGCCATGTATACTTCACGAACAGTGAGACCGTCAGTAATGAGGTTCATGAACTTTGGAGCCTCAGGCAGCCAAAATGCTTTCAATTTCATGAATCGCAAATACGGATCCTTCGCCCATTCAAACAGAATAATGTCTCTTGAGAACAACACGCCCAAATAAATAGATGTTTCGGTGCGCTGAATCAAGAAAAACGTGCTCTCCTTTGTTGCTAGAATTTTAATATAATCATTTGTCCACTTTGCAATCAATGTTGCTTCGTCCTCAATAATGTTGGCATCATTGAGAACTTTGTATTCGTCATCATCTCCGTTGGGTATTTCAGGGCCGCCAAACTTTGACTCTCCCGAATCCATGTTACTTCTCGCAAGAACTGCTGGACTCATACCAAGCAAGTAGTAAATAAGCTTTCTTATTGAAGAAAGCTTGTACTGGCGGACGTGATTATGCCGTCCCGAAAGTGCAATCAAACAATTGTAATCTGAAAGTACTTGAACTTGCTTGAAACGAATATTGCGAATCAATGGAATTGGCTCAATACGTGGCGTATTAACTTCATTGAAAAATAGCCCCCGTTCTGTCGCAATAAGAACAAACTTTTGATCGAGAATATCCGCACCATAAATATCTTTCATGATACCACCCATTAGTGCAGGTGTTAGGACTCTATTTGAAACAGTTCCTTCTTCAATAAATCCAGGGAATTCTGAGCTGAGTATTTCAGGTTTTACAACCTCGTTTGCCTTTCAAGAAAAAAAAAAGTCGAAAAATGAAAACCAGACAACAAGAGAAAAAAAATACAAACTAACCGCGGGAGCAGCAACGATAATTGGAGTAGCTGGGTTAGGCTGCTGTTGCTGTAGCTTTTGCGCCTCCTTCGTTTTCTCAGCAGCAATTTTCGCCAAAGTCAAATGTTCTTTAATGTCCTTGTCTGGAATCGCTTGTTTCTTTTCCTGTTCTTCGTCTTCGTCATCAACAGCATCGAGACCAGCCTTTTTCCTCTCCTTGGCGACTTTTGCTTTATTCACAAGTTCAGCCATAAGTTTTTGGCGAGGCAAACCAGCAGCTTTGACCATAAACGGGTGTTGCAAAATTTCTTTAGCACTTGGACGCTTGACGGGATCTTTCACAAGGCAGCACGCGATAAAATCGACAAAAACTTTAGTCCAATTTTTGGGCTTAGCAAGACCAAGGTTACTATTTGGAATCAAATGTAATGCTCGCATTGGATGGATATCACTCAGTGGAGGGTTTTTGTCAGCGATTTCAATCGCTGTTATACCAATCGACCAAATGTCGGCTTTAGAGTCGTATCGAGCATTTTGCGAGCTTGGGCTTTCGGGGTCACAATTTATAACTTCTGGAGCCATCCAGTATCTTTTAAAATCAAAAAAATAAAATAAAATAAAATGAAATAATTAATTATAACTATTAATATTGTCACGCGAGAGAAATTAAAAGGGAGAATTACGGATTTTTTTTCTAAATAGAAAAAAAAAAAACAAAAAAAAAGCAACAAAAAAACAGAATCGAAAAACTTACGGAGTTCCAATGAAAGTGCGCGCAGTTCCATTCGGCCCCTTTAATTTCGCGCTAACACCGAAGTCGGCTAATTTCAGCTCGCCATTTTCCGTCAATAATAAATTTCCAGCCTTGATATCACGATGAATGAGAGCAACTTGGTTATGTAAGTAATCGAGACCAACAACAGATTCGTAAATGATTGCCGCGATTTGATCTTCGGTGAACGGTTTTTTGATGGCTTTTTAAGTGTTTGGTTTTTTGTTGGAGGAAGGGGGGTGTTACTGATATTTTAAATTAAAAACTGTTCAAGATATTACCTCTGTAAATTGAATCTAGAGCACCACCCGAGCATAGTTCCATGCAGATCTAGACAAAAGGTTGTATGAATAAAGTGCCGTCCAGTGCCAGCAAGAACATATACGAGGAGACAATACCCAGAGATCAAGGCCCTTCAGAAAAAGACCCATATACCGCGTGATGTTGGGATGGTTGCACGCCTTGAGAATCTCCATTTCGAGCAGTGTTTCTTTGAGCTCATCTTCCTTGAGAACCACAACTTTTACGGCAGCGATTTCGTTTGAGTTGATCAGGCGGCCCTGTTACGAGGAATGACAAAGCGCAAGCAAAATGACGGCAATAAAAGCAGGAAAAGAAGCAGTAATATCGACCGAATAGTGGAGCAGCGGTGGGTGAGTGTTGAGAAACAAATTGTTAAACCATTTGTGATAAAAACTTATCAACATAACAGAACACCAAAAAATTGGCACGATACCTTATAGACATAGCCGTAGTTTCCTTTACCGATAGTTTCAATCAACTCGACTTGGCCCTTTGGCGACGGAGTGCGCAACAGAATCGGAAACTTCTTTCCGAACTGTGCGACTTGATTTGCCGTGGACATTGTTGAAAAAGCACAACTCAAAAAATCCTGGAAAATCCTTACTCAACAAATTATAGAAGGTTACGTGATTGCAACGGTAGTAATATAAGTAAAATTGATTCTTTAACAGTTAAAGATTGTGAAGGCTTTTGAAGACACCAAATAATTTCCAAGGCTTCCCCTTAATCGAAGCAATACAAAACACACTTGAAAAAATTCCAATTACAAGTGACCCTAAACTTTCCCTTGAGCAATAGATTGCAAAATAAAAACAATTTGCTTGACCTGTGAATGTCCATTCTTGGAACATTGAGGGCAGTGTCATTGTTACTACTGTAAAGCAGTGTGGACTCTACACCTACTTAACGCCTGAAAAATACTAGTCTGATGAGGTAGTAAATGTGGTAGTATACAATATGAAAGAAAATTGAAAATACAATGTGGCATAGTATTAATTCACAGGTAGATATAAATTATTTGCTGAAAAATTCTTTATTAGGTGCTGATTTAGCTCCACAGCTTCTTTGTTTCCAAAATTGGCTGTATCATTTGAAGAGTTATGTCTGAACTCAAAGAGCGCTATTAGAATGGACTAAGAAAAAAGGGATAGGAAAGAAGTTGTGTGGAGGAGTAATTTTCGGTGATAAAGATCTTTTGAAAAATGTGTTTACATTCTCACCACCCAATCACCAATCTTGTTCCTCCACATAGGTCTAGTCCTTATTCTTCTTTTATTATAATAAGTGATTTCTGAAAAATATGTTCACACACTCACCACCCAATTCACTTGCTGATCTTGTGTTTGTACACAGTATATTGGTGTGGCTTACATCTATATCCCATGTTTGTTTGACTACATCCCAGCTGATTATTCCAAGTTTGCTTATTTGTTTGCAGAATAACTGTTTGTTGACAGGTTTTTCCTTGGCAGGTTGCTAAGTGGTCTAATGTCTGATGTTGTCATCCTTTTTTAAAAAAATAATTTTATGGATGTAGTGGTAGCAAGCATCAATTTATTTAATTAGTGGCTGAATATATCACTATTGCATTGGAGTATCAGTTATCTTTGTAGATTTTGATTTCTATTTTTAAATTATTACATCAGTTTTTCTCAGAGAAATAAACACAAAGCATTGGCAAAACAAATGAACCAGCACATCATCAAAATTTTGCCCATTGGGGAGTGAAGTTTGAGATACATATGCACTGACATATATCTTGTAATGGAGTCAGCTACACCTGTTTTATCTTTGTTTATATGAAATAAATATAATGTGATTCATATATCAACTTTATTAATAAAATATAATTTCCTAAGCCTTAATGTACCAGTTGCCAAGTGTATGCTGTATCAACAGTCACGGAGTTCATATCTGGACTGTGGGTTGCAAGCTCTATATTGTCAGATTATGGAGTGTTGAAGTAAAGGTAGATTCAAGCTGTATTGAAGAATTGATTCTCTCTTTATTGAAACAAAACCACTCAAATTACTCAGAAGAAAGAAATAGAAAAGAAAATAGTTGACTTGCCTTTCTGTCATTAAGTAGAAGATTTGTATTAATGTGTTTTTCATCCTTTCAGCACTGCTATTGCCAGTTACCAGCAAAATATTAAAGTGCGCATCAGTGGAGAGTATGTGTCCAAAATTTTTCCCAAAATACTGTTTGAAGTTTTGAGTAACAACGTTATTAAGTTTTTCATAGTGGAATTCATTTGTCTGAGCCTGAAAGCAGGAGTTTGTGTCTTTGTGTAAGGCTTCATCAAGGATATCATCTTTATTTGTGTTGGTGGCTTTCTATAATATTTCTGGGTTTGCATTGATTTGAGAGGCCGTCTTTTTGGAGAAACTTTTGGATACTAGAAAGCGATAATCATGCATTTTGAGCAAATGTGCATTGCAGTTTAAAGTCAATGATGTCACCTAGGTAAAGCTCTGAATTGGTGTATGGGAAGAATTTTGTAGTTAATTCACCAGTGTCTATGAAAGTCGCACTTTTTTGTTGTCCAAATTGCAATTTGGAAAAGAAAAAAAGTTGAGTGAGAACATGGCGGATAATGATGGTCATGAAAGCAGCAACGGCAACAGCAACGGCGACGGTAATGGAAATAATGGCAACAATAATAACAATGACCAGAGTATCGGAAGAATCAGCCGTGATGGTTTCTTAGTCCCCACTGTTCTTCCATCGTTTGGCCGTGGGGTCACAAACAAAGTTGGCATCAAATATGCTGCTGATCCAAACGGTCCCCCGATTCCCCTGCGTGCTGATGGTCGACGTAAGCGCGTGCATCCTACGCGCGAACAACAGGCTCTGCTCGAGCAGTTTTTTGATGCAAACAGCAAACCGAACTCAAAAGAGCGTGCTGAGATTTGTCTTGCTGTCAATATCAATACTAAATCTGTGCAGGTGGGTAGCCATATACTTGGTTTTTTTCTTTTCATTATTTCATTTATTTTATTAACACCTCATTTTCTCACAAGATTTGGTTCCAAAACAGACGAGCTAAACTGAAGAAGGATGAAACAAATGGAACAAACAGCAGCAGTAACGTATGCAGCACTGACAATCGAATTGATAACAATGCAGCACCTAGCAGTACAACAATCGTGCGTAAAGCCGGCAACAGAACTAGTTGCAGCCCACCTTCGCATGACACAACAACGAATAACTCCACTGATCCATCTGGATTCTCGGCGACATCGTCGTCATCAAGCAATGCCCCACCATTTCATCACCCAGCCCCTTTACCACCCCTTGACAACAGTATGCAATCTGTCCCTACTCCTCCAATTTCCCATTCCATTCACCAAGGCGCACCGCCTCTGTGGACAACCGCAAACGGTAGTTGCAGAATCTTCGCGTCCGAATTAAACATTGGAACGTGGCGCAGAGTTGCTACAACTCCGTACGATCTTGTGTGCGAAATATCCACGTACCAGGGAGTTTTGAGGTGGGCAGTTGTGGAGTCAACCTTCACGTTTAAAATGGAGATTCCTCTCGCTTCCATTTTGGACGTGTCAATACATCCTGTTTCCGGAAGTCCCATTATGTCGTCAATTGCTCTGGATATTAGCACTGTGCCTATATTTTTCAGGGAGTTGAGAGATCCGAATCACGCTGGTCCAACGGGTCTGTTCGTGAATTGCGAGGATTTCACAGAAAATATCGCCGCGTCGCAATGTTTGCGCCATGTGTTGCAAGGGTCGTCTGCAGAAATGGAGAAGTTGTTTCTGATGCTTTCAGAGTATTTTGAAGTTGCGCTGCAGCAGCAACACCACCAGCAACAGCAGCAATATCATCATAACCCACAGCAATCGCAGCAGGAATTGTCACAATATCAGAAGCAACAGCAACAGCAGCAAAAAAATTCTCCCAAGTTTGGACATGGTATCCCTGGATATAAAATGGAACATCAAAATCACCACGAGTCTTATGTGGAGGATAACAGTAATGTCGGCTGGTTTCAATCGACAGAAGAGCAAAACCATTTTGCACAACCTGAAATGCCTGCAACACATACATAACAAAGGAACGCTTATCTTCACGCGCTTCTTTTTTTTTTCTTATTCTTTCTTTATTTTTATTTTATTAATTATTATTTTGCTTTGTTCCTTTGGGAAATTATAAAACTGATTTAATCCAATTTCAAAATTTCGTCTCCAGAATGCGCCACAAGGATATTACTTTTTTCTGCAATTTTAACAAGTTCAACAATTCTGTCACAAACAGGTGTTGGAACCCCAAACTGTTTCCCCAAAACGCTGATATGGCCTTGCAAAAAGTCAATCTCGGTTTTGCGGTGCGCAACAAGATCTTCATACATTGACGATGTAGCCGCATCGTTAGTTTTCACCACTAGCCCCGACACAGAATTAAACAAAAAATCGGGCGACGACATAACCAGAGAAATTATTTGCATTGGAACAACAGTAAATGAATGCGGCTGGATTTTCGCGGCATCCAGAACCGCCAAAGCTTCATTCATGCACAATGCGAAAACTTTTCTGTACTGAGCCTGTGCCAATTCATTTTTGAGTGTGGTCGCCGAAAGTGCGCATACCGCGTTGTTAAGATTCAAAAGCAGCTTTCCATACTGAATTCCTCGCATATCCGACGATGTTGCGGTTTCAATTCCGGAACGAGTTAAAATGTCTGCAAGTATACGGCCAGAGGCTGTTTCTGTTACATATAGGACACCAGAAGTTCCTTGCTCAAAATGGGCTAAATTTCCATTTGAATTGGCAACATTGAATGGAAACTAAATAAAAATTAATTAAAAATAAATTTCAGAGGAAGAAATTCTACCATTCCGTCAATAACATTCAACCTTGAACCAAGTTTTTCGAAAATAATTTTGGATGGATCCTAATTTGAAATTAATTGTAAGCGGGAGAGGAATGAAAGCCACAAAGAAACACAAACAATTCCATTTTGCAACATCACAATACAAGTATTAGTCCAAAACCAATTGTTTCCTTCCTTCTGTTTATTTTGCTCGTTCAATCCAGCGTCATTCATTTCTTTGATCGCTGTATCTACTGAAATTCGTTTCATTGTTACAATCAAAAAGTCTGGCTTAATTCCTCGGCTCTTCAATCCAGCGAGCCCATCGGTAAGTATGTTGATCGAGGCGGCTGGAATATTTCTGGTAGCTACTGATCCTGATACAAGCTTTCCAGAGCCTGTGTAATGTTGCGTAACCTGCAACATATTGTTGTTTGCAGTGACCGCGTTGGCCAGCGAAGGACGGCACAGCAGTGTGACTTTAACGGAGTCATCATCTGCGCCACCGCCGGCATTGCTGCTGGCCAGCATTCCTGCCACATAGGAACCGATCAATCCAGCTCCAAAAATTGCAATGTTCGTCATGAGTTTTTGTCAAAGAAAGCGCAGAATTTCAGTAGACATATGTGGGTTAGTTGTTGTCAAAGACACACAAATAACTTCTCTTCTTACCCTCCAGAATCCACTACGTCCACACGCTCCTCAGATTTCTGCGACTTCATTCCTATCAAGCAGATAAAGAAATTTGCTGAGCAAAATGCAAAACAACAATGCGTACCCCATGATTGTTACAAGACGGCTTTCCGTTTAAAATAAAGCCCAATTCTTCAGTTCTTTTGATTGTTCCTTCTCAGGATTATATTCAAATCTCCCGCCTTCGGAAATTTTCTGACTATTGATGTGAAAGGCCGCAAACCCTAAAGTGGAGACTTCGGCAAAAAAACCAAAAAAAAACCAGAAGGATGGTACTCTACCAGTGCAGCCAAGCTTCTATTTTGTTCCTTTAGATGCTTCTGGATTTGAAATTCACCAATATAAAGGTGTCCTTGAGTTTTTCTCTTTTTCTCCTTTTTTCCAATGAAAAATATGCTTCAGAAAAACCAAACAAATGTGGTCTTTCTACCATTGCATATAACTCAAAATTATTGATGTTAAAGTGAATGGCAGTTGGTTCCTTCACTTAGTTTGTGTTGCCTTTAGACAAGTCCCTGTTGAGTTAATAAATAGTTTATCGAAAAACCAAATGTTTTTATGATTTTAATACAATTATTTACAAAAAATGCTTATGTTCAAAGCCATCATATGCTGCAGGGTGTCTCTCACTCTCTTCTCTACTCTACTATGCAAGCCATGTTCTTGTGTAGGGTGATCCAGGAGAGTGTGCGTTTCCAGGCATTTGAGCATTACAGTAAGTAGAGTGGGTCTCTTACTATTAACTAGTGAACATACCAGATTCTTCTCAATAGTTATCTGTTGATTCTGTTTGCCCCTTTGCAGTAGTGTGTCTGTTATAAAATTGCTAATCTAATTTTCGCTAAAAATTTCTCAAGCCTCCTATTAACTTCAAGAATCCAAAAACAATTCAAGCAATTTCCAACTGCTTTCCAACCATCTTTCTTTTGATGCATCTTTTATTCTTTTTCTTTCTTTTTCTTTCTACTTTACAAACTACTTGACCCAACTCTTTTCTTGACCTTATTATTGGTCTTATTAAATAAAAACAAAGTATTCATTAAGAATTAAATTTTCTACTCCCGCTTCATCTGATACTTAAGTCTCAAACTCTTATTATTTAATTCTGAGATATCTAGTATTGAATTAGTTGGCTCAAGCTGCTACAGCTACCAGCAATATTACTGCTACTTTTCTACAACTTACTGGAACCTTATGCCTGCCAGCTATTATTGCACAATTTACTACAGTGTCACAGTAAGAACAAATCAGTTGAAACAGTGTTTAATCAACTGCCCATAAACAGAGCTATTTTTATAATTTACTTTATTGAAATAAACCAAGACAAATAGATTTGTAATGATTTTGCATTGTTAATGATTGTGCTGATTTTGTCCCATATGAATGGATCAAGAACAAAATTTTGTTTGTCCATTTTGCTTAATAAGATTTTTGATAAACAGTTTATTTCTTTTATTTGAAAAGAAACAAATAAACTTTAAATTAATAAAGAAAGGTTTATTTTGCATTACTTGTTTGTAATACACATCTCTCACCACATAGTTGCATATACTTCAACAAGAGTATGAACAAAGTATGAGGAGAGATTTGGGTGAAGGGGTTGGATTTTCTTTTATGTTAAGATTTTTTGTAATGAATAAAATAACAATTTTTGACGAAAAATCTTATTTCTCATGTCTTCTGATGTTAAAATAGTAAAAGGAATGATAAATGTGCAGGGTGGTGGAATTGTTTTGAGGTTTTGGATGTTGGTGTGCCATAGTGATTGGTTTTCTTTTTATCATTGAAAACCAAATACTCATCCATTCAACAACAAAAAAAATAATTGCTGTACAGTCAACCAAACTGCACGAACTGTTTTCTGTGCTGAGAAATTAGGCATACAAACAAGTAGTGTAATTAAAATATAATAAAAGCTGTTTTATCATATTAAATTTTCCAAGTTAATTTTCTCAAAGATTTAAACTTATAGCACTGTTACTTTAATCATGAAAAACAAAGCGAGTATGTGTGGCATATGGATATCCATCTAGTAAAGAACTTTGACACCACATTGGATTTAAACAAATGTAATGGCATTTCAAGTTGTGGAATAAACAGATTAACAATTTTTGTTGTACAATGGCACTAAAATTTGCCTTTAAAAAAGATGTAAACAGATTGGATTATGTTAAAAATGACCAGAACATTAAGTTACTGGGGTAATAATTGTGATTAGTAATTTTACATAAACACATCTATATATGACTTGCCTGATAGTGTTGGAATTAAGGGTGAAGTATCATAATGTTAATAATAAAAACTAGCTTGTTATTAATGTGAAACAGTAGAGTTGGTAACAACAACAAAAAGAAACAATTCTAGCACAAAAACATGTGGTTAAATTTTCATTTACCCCTAACTTTATAATCTGTGCTTGAGCTTATTCTTTGTATTACATTGATGTTTAATATTGGTAGAATTAGCTGGAACTCTAACCTGAATTCCATGGATGTAAATAAAATTTTTCTTTATTTTCTAAAATTTCCAACGATTGTTGGGAGAGACTTTCTCTTCAAATGAGAGATCTCTTGCTGTTGCATTTGGGTCTTTAATATGCTCTTTGGCAATTTCTGATAGAAGCCTTTTTTGTAAAGTTTCAAATTTCCTGTAGGAAATAAAATTTAATTTTATAAGATACTAAAGACATACACTACCTTTTGCCTTCTTGAAGTGCAAAAATTCTTTTCAAATCAGAATCTTTTAAATTATTAAAAGTTGAATTTTTCCAGTTCAAGTCAAAATAAATCCAATCCCCAACTATTAAAAAACTAACAGTAAGATAGCATAATTTGATAATAATAATAAATACCGGCGATAATTTTTGCGCATTCTACTGGTCCATGAGCAACAATTGATACTGGACTGAAATAAATCTGCTTAATAGCTTGTTCATTAAAGTGATCTCCTTTTTTGAAAATCCCAACTAGAATGCTCTTTTGATCCAATTCAGTATCAATATTTTTGTAAACCTTTTTGAATTTCAGTAATTTCTTGTGTATATTGTATTTCTCACCTTACATCTGCCCTTTTTGACAATATAAACGTCATTTGACCACTCATTTTGTTTCAAGATTTTCTCCTTGTTACCAAAGTTTTTTATCATTATATGTTCAGCCACAGAGCGAATTGCTGAAGCATCTAGCCGTTGAAATAGAGGTACGTAGCGACTGATAAAGTGGACTATTTCTTTTCGAATAATTTGATGTGCTGTGTTTGATGAAGAATTATTCGGAAAGAAACGGAACAAAAACTTACTGAATGAAGAAATCTTTTCAAAATCACTTTTTTCAACTTTCAATAATATTGTTTTTGACTTTGTTTCAACTGTGGCGGATCGCGGAGCTTTGTTAACCAGTGCCATTTCGCCGAATGATTCACCAGAGCTCAATATTTGAACTGTTTTAAATGATCGCATTGTAGAATCCGTGGCAACACTAACGGCAATAATTCCGTACAAAATTATGTACCAACCGTCACCATAATCATTTTGACTTCCAAAAATAATTATTTAAGTGCAAATCTTGCGTATACCTTACCGAAATACCACAGTATTCTCAGATAATTCAAGCAATTGAAAAGTGTGGCAAAGTTGATTAAATAATAAGTCTGATTGTATCTTTTGAAAAGCCTTTAATGGCTTCAAAC
>JADGJH010000386.1:0-19754 GCA_027596945.1 Physocladia obscura
AAAAAAAGTTACACAATGCATAATTATTCATAAAGATGCCTTTTAAATTTCCAAAATGTATTATTATGTATTATCAGGATTTTGTGAATTTCCTGATGTACTTATATTGTTGCAATGTACTGCAGTTTCTAACTCACTATAGCTTGTTGCTGGCAGTCCAGTATTTCCAGCATTTTTAAACAAGTGTTTGTCAAATCAAGAAATGCTGCTGTTGTTGACATTGTTTGTGTTGCGACAACGGCGGATTTCTGACATTTAAAAGTGGCACTGTTTTGTTGTTTCTGTGAGTTTTTTTCTCTATCTTTATTTGAAGACAATCGCCTTGTGGACAGCTCTTACAGCATCATTGACTGCATCTTCTGCAACAACAACACTTGCACCTTCAGACCCAACTCCCTGTGAACACATTTCGAAATGAATCCTTGCTCCACCTAATGCCCCAAGTAGTTTATCAATCAACCCAGTATTCCTGTTTGACTTGTTGTCAAAGCCAGCATCAACACCAGCTGTTATCAGTGATACTATTCCTTTTGCTTGATGAACAGTCACATTCACTGACTTGAGACATTTAAGTTTTTCAACCGCTAGTTTTAAGTTTGATGACTTTTCATTCCAAATTCTCTGTCTCGTTTTCCTCCTCCTACTAATATGTTTTTTTGATCTATCAACTGGCCATCAGTATCATCGTCTGCAACAGCAACAGTGACAGCTTTATAGTTGCTTGATGAAAGATAAACCTGAACCCCAAACTCGTCAAGAACTGCAAACACAAATGCGAGTACTTTATAAGTTTCATTAAGTTCTGGGCCTTGCTGCTGTTGTTGTTGCTGCTGTCTCGCGAAATCTTTTTTTCGTCGTTTTTTTTCTTGATGCTGCATGTGATTACTGTTTAAATTATCATCGCTGGTGCTGCTGCCGCCACCCCTTTCAAGAACTCGATCAACACGGATCAAAGCCACACGTTTACGAAAAATCACCATGTTTTGCAAACCATTACTACCATCACCACAATCACTATTAAGTTGGCCCTGCCCAATTATCCGCGTTCCAAATTTCTCTGTCACCTCAAGTATGCTCCAATTGGAACTAACAGCCGCACTAACAACATCTGCAATTCGCGCAATATACACAAGTGGAGCCACTCGATTCGAATTTCCAAGATCATCACAACTGCCACTGCCATATAGGGCAATATCAAGTGCCGTGCGTGAAAGCGCTGCCTCAGTGTCATCTCCGCTAAGTGCGCAAATTTTCGATGCAGCCTGCACAGACACCGCGTGGATATGATGTGATGTATTTGGTGACGCGATGCGGGGATCTATGGTGCGTATTCCGGCTATTTGGGTGTGCAAGAAAATGAGAGCTGCTGATGATATATTATTGTAATTGCTGTTAATAAGTGCTCGAACGACGAGGGCTGCAAACACCGAAGTGTGGCCGCGGTTGGGAAGGTGGATGCGGAACGATAAAAAATGCGGAAGAGGTCCAAATGAGCCTGTG
The DNA here is from genome assembly GCA_027596945.1 of Physocladia obscura. NCBI lineage: Eukaryota > Fungi > Chytridiomycota > Chytridiomycetes > Chytridiales > Chytriomycetaceae > Physocladia > Physocladia obscura. Next base: position 1,501 of record JADGJH010000386.1, read on the forward strand.
TACAAATTTAAATATAACATTAAAATAATTATTTTTAATGTTAACCAGAAAAGACTGCAACGATTGAATCATCAACGGAATTTGATTTTTCATTGGAAATGATATTGGTTTGTACGAGAGTTTTCGACAAATTTTCAACTACTTGGGCAAAGAATGTATCATCCATTGAATGGGTCGAGTGATTTGAATCCACGATATTATTCGTCGATATTAGTTTCGCATTGATTCCCTATTATAAGTTGTGTTTTGTGTGTACAGAAATATGATAAGAAACAAAAGTAGTCCAATTGCAATTTTCAGACCAACCACAGACTGAAGAGACGCGACTAAAATAATCGCAGCAATATTATCAGCTACAGATATTAGACTGTCGTAAGAGCTAGCTGACATTTCACCGATCATCTGGAAATGCCAGCAACGACGGTTTGTTTTGTGTAAGTGTAAAATTAGATCTTATGAGTAGACAAGAAACCTGAATAGCATTCAAAAACTCTTTCACACGGTCGAGAGCATCGCACACAGCAACTTCAGCGTCTTCACCAAGCTGCGCGTCGCGAACGGACCGACGGACAAGTTGAACCAGTTGACGTTGCATTTCTGCAATAAGTTGCGTGGGAGACTCTTCGCTGTCAAATTCGCCGTTGCATTCCACAGAACAATTACGAACTATTTTCTGTCTATTCCCTCGAGCCAAACTAAGTGCCGCTGCTGCAATAAGTCTTTTTTTTTTTTTGGTGAGGTGATAATCATTGCGAATAATAGGAAACCTTTCCGCGCATGACATAGCATCACACACCGGACTGTGCAGCTTTATTGAAGAAACAACAATGGCTGTTCGGCTTTGCGCTGACGTTATTCTGGATAAGTCATTAGAGCCCTGAATCTGCGTTCAACATTTTAGTCGGAAAGCTCGAACCTTGCGAGCTCAGCAACTTCTGCAATCGAAGATTGGGATCCCAGAGACGCTGAATCCAGACGCAAAACTATCCATTGATCCTTCATGTGGTTTTCGAGTCTTTTGTTGCCAGAATTTGGGGAGGTCAATTTTGAATATCATTTGATTCACCAAAAACACAAACAAAAGAAGAAAAATTTTTTTTATCTTTTTTTTTTTTTTTTTTTCTTTAAAAAAACTTAATTAAAAAAAAATTAAAAAAAATATTAAAAAAAAAAAAAAAAAGAAGGAAGGATGTTGATTTAGATAGAAATAGAATCAATACTATTTCCAACTGCATTGGCAGTAGCTAGATTTACAGGTCCGCAGTTTTCTATATTCCATCTGTCAATCCTCTCCTTTGTCCGCGCTTCGCTGTTTCTAATCTTGTTGTAATTCAATTGATGCATTTTAATCCACCTGTCAGTCGTTGGGTTCGGATACATTTGGTAGCACGGATCGCCGGCCGTCACGTTTGTTGGAGCACCTAGCGCCGGTACATACGGCTTGAGCGGCGTGTCAATATAATAACGAATAATTATTTTTTTTCCTCCTTCGTAATCGTAGGCTTCGGCATACGACCGATAAATGTATCGCAGTTTTTGGCCCGCGGGAATCGTGAGAGTCTTGTTTGTGCGTTGAAGGAACGTGATGAGAAGAGTTCCATTGGCGCCACCTGAAATCTCGTAGTGTGTTTGGCTGTCATCCACAATCTTGTTAGCAGAAGAGTAGGATGTGCTGTCTTTTTTTTCGTCCCGGCGGCCAAATACGGCAATTGTTGAGTTTGTTGATGCGCTGCCAAAAGAGTGTGGACTTATGATAAGGTCATCGAGCAGCTTGTTCATCCAGACATCTGCAAGGGTGACTGTGACAGCACCTGTGCTGCTCGAACCACTGGCATCGGTTGAGTTAGTTGAGCCAGTTGAATTGGAAGTGTTGTTGTCGCTTGAATCTGCTGCTGCTGCTGGGACACCAGTAAAAGCTGGACAAGTGACAGACGGCATTGATAAATCACCAGCAGACGTGGTATATGTGAAGCACAGCAAATCTCCCTCAGGGTTGAGAAGTTGTCCAACTGTGATGCCCAAAGTGTCAACGTCCTGTGTCATTGTTGCAACGTCACTGGAAGTCAAGTCAATGGGGTCATTATTGGTTAAAGGCCCGTCATAATCGTACATAAAAGCTGGGCAGCGTTGTTGCCAACGCCACCACACTTTATCGACAAGTGCATGATGTACTATTTTGACCAAAAACTATTAAAATTACTGATTGCAAATTATTAAGACTTACGCCAAAAGAGAGGATCATTTGGAGATATGGAAGTATTTGCCATATCTGACGAGCAACTGGAGCTTCCTCCGCCAATAGTTTCGTGGCCAGAGGCGTGACGGGACTTTCGTCATTATCATCAATTGAATCGCCCCGAAATGCGGCATAAGTCAAAGCCGAATAGCGCGCATTAATATCTGGCGGAGCAGTTGTGGCAGAACCAACATCGCTGCAGCGGCCCAGACATTGAGTGACAGCGGTGGTGTGCATCCCCGGAGCGTAGCTCGAGATCCGAGTCCAGCCCGGCAACAGCCTAGCCAGGGAATGCAAACACGCCGTCAATAACGCAATTGTTTGGATCGGAACTTGTTGGCGAACCGAAATACGTCGAGGAGAGGACATCAGATGTCCACCAGTTGGTGTTTATTGCCGGCCAGTCCCAGTATACCACACCACCCGACCAGCCAGCCGTCTGCATTGCCTGCTCAAATACATACACCATTGCGCGGTGGTATGGGTAGAACTCAGCCGAACCGTGGGCCCACGGCGAGGCGCGTGCGTGGCTGGAATCCAGAATTCAGGGGAAAAAAGGGTAGGAGGTCAATTGTTGGATTAATCATCATAGAATCAGCGAAAGAATGCAGCCAATACTCACAAATTCGTAAAGTCTTTCAGCGAGATTGTTGCTGCGTCGGCTAAAACACCGCTTGGGTTCTGCGGACGATCGGCCAGAGCCTTTATGGCTGCAACATACTGCGTCTTCTGGTTTGCACTCAATGTACTCCACTCAACGCGCAACAATGGTGAAGTGCACGCGCTGCCGGTGACTCCAATTATCGCCACCGCCACAAGTACAAGCGTCAGCCCACTAGCTTGCGAAATAATCGCCCACACATTTACAAGTTTCCTTCCACATCCATTTTTTCCCTCCTAAAATTTTTCTGCAAGTGATTAAAAAAAAAAACCTGTGAGTCACAGCAAATTTTTAACAATCATAAACTATATTATACTTACAGCCAATAAAATAATGCTAGAGTAATAGAAACTTTCTTTTAGCCCTTTTCATAGTTTTTTGCTTTGTTTTTTTTCTTCTTTTAGATGTACACTGTGACAAATTTAGATCTTCGTTGAAAGCTCGTCCCGAAAAACTTTTTTATTGAATTCTTGGCCCTGCAAAACAGCACGACTTATTGCCACCCCACTAATTCTAATCAAAATAAATAAATAAAGTAAATATAAAAGATTCACCAAACCAATTTAAACAAGCTACAGATGAACCAAATTGGCTAGGCCAAAAATATTACAAACTCAACATCTGAAACTTTCCATCAAATCTAATAATTTCCAAATGTAACATTTAACCTTTAATTCACCCCTCTTTGTAAAAACAAATGCTTTGCAACTGGCATTTAAATCTTCAGCCAAGAAAGTGCCCAACTATACATAACTTGCTATAAATTGAAGGAGGTTTTAATTTATTGAACATGCTCTTTGAATGGTTAGCTTTTGGGGAGGAATTTTAGATAAAAAGTGCGGGATGTGCAACCGCCGCTCTACGCGAAGACAAGACTGCATCAGCCTTCTTGCGGAGTGGAAGGCAGAACACGCGAAACTCGTGCCGGTACAGCCGGCAAAGAAACGTCAGCGCATAGAGTCGACGACCGGACGTGCAAACAACATCTGGATCTGCTTCGGGATCGCAGACGGCGACGGCCAGCCTTGGGAAAGGGAAGGTGCAGCTTCACCACAATCTCAACGGCTGCGAAAAGAGTTGGGCCAAGCGGCGGACATTTTAACGAGCGGTGCGCATAAAACGAGCGAAGCGGTGGGTGGCGTCACTCCAAACGATCTGGCAGCGTCTGCCACAGCCACGATCAAAGTGTCAACAGCAACTGCGTCGACCAGCACAAATGCGCCATTCTGTTTTGGAGGCGTGGATTTAGTTGGGCCGCCGCCGTTTATGATGCCAGATCTTGCCAGTCAAATGTGGACTAGCGAATCTGCACTGACTCCCTCTGTTAGGCCGCCATTCCAGTTTAGGCCACTGTCAAAACAGCGCAATCACACCACCTGCTTCTGCCCGCATCCCTGGTCAAATTGACCTAATTGCGCGCATACAGAAAATGGAAGATTGCACAGATTAAGCTGAAGCCAAGACTACTGCACTGCAAGCACAGTTGCAGCAGTTAATTGCACTACTGAGCACTATTACAGGCCAGCAAGCCACCATCACGAGCAACACCTCAGTAGGCGACCGTATTGCAAATACATTGGAGTGAATGGCCAAAACATACCTGGACTTGCACCAGCCAAAGAAAATATAGACGAAAAATAAAAGACGCTTTGAAACAAAAATGGTTGGAAAGCAGTTGGAGATTGCTTGAGTTGTTTTTGAGTTCTTGAAGTTAATAGAAGGGTTGAGAAATTTCTAGAAAATTCTTCGAGAAAAATTAGATTAGCGATCTAATTTATAACAAAATGAACATTCAATTTATTTAGATTGTGGTGCAAACTTTCATGTGATTCCTAAGGAATTAGAAATTCATGATGCTAAACAGGTGAATACAAAGTATTACATCACTGATTTCACTAACAATCACACTCCTGTTCAGTTTGAAGGAAGTTTCACATATGCCGTTAGAGGTACAATAAAAATTTTTTTCAAGCCCTAATTTGTGGCAAAGTTACTGATGTATTAATCTCTTGTTTACAATGGCTAAAAGGGACAGAAGATCAAATTATTTTGACAGCTAAAATGCCTTCTACCAAAAATCTGGATCTATAGAATCACATGAAATTGCCAAGGTGAATGACAGCATGTACCAAATGAATTCATTGACGACTCTGAAAGAGGATAAGGTACCAGCTGCAAAATTTATTTGCTCAACTGAATCACAGGTACCACATAATTTCCCAATTTTCTATGTCAAGGCTTGTATAATAAGACAAGAATTGATGACAACAAAAATCTAAAATTGGCAAAAGAAATTGAAAAAGGAGATAATGTGGAGGTAAAACAAACACATGTTTTTACCATTAGAAACAAACTTATTCATTCAAACTTAAGCAAAAATCAATGCAATGAAAATTTTTGCTTTATTGTACTCAGTTTATGTGAGAAATAGAATGAGTTATCAGGATGATCCATCAACATCTCCACATAAAATGTCGTTTAAAGAAGACCTTGACCTCACAAAACTACATCCTTTTGGATGTCAAGTTACAATGCATTTAGCGAAAGAACAAAGAGGTGGAATTTTTCTTTGTTATATAGGAAATTCACTTTATAGAATTTACAACACTGACAAAAGAAAAATTGTTACAAGTACACATTGCATTTTTCATCACAATGTTATCCCTGGCCTGAAAACAGACAAGAAAAAATTTGACAATGACAAATTAGAAAATTCTGAAGACTCAGCAGAAGCTAAACCAGAAATTCAAAGATACAACCTGAGATCAAGAATTTCTGGGGAGGCAAATACAATAAAACCCTCTGAATCAGAAGCTTCTTTATTCTCAAATGAAAATGAAATTCTTGACTCAAGTGAAGACTCACAATCAGATTCATCTGAATACCTTTCTGCATAGTGTGAAACAACTGAAGAAAGTGAATCTGAATTTAGTTCGATTCATTACGAAATGGCTGAATCAGAAATACTTTCGGATTTCTCTATATTAGATGATAATTTGATGAACTTAGAAATCTCATTATAGAATTTCTGACGAAGAAATTTCTGACACTGAAAGCCAAGCAAAAGCATCTGAGCCTGCAACAATTGTGTTATCAGAAGAAACATAAACTAAAATGGCCAGATAGAAGATGGTCACAGTCTTGATTTTAAAATTGTCAAAAACCAAAACAGAACAGACCTAAAGCAAAAAAAAAGGTAAATCAGAAGAAAAGGATATATATCCAAACCCAAAAGTATCACCACTATATGGATCCATATCAGCTGACAATCTTCCACTGCCATGAAAGAAATGCTCAAACATAAATTTGCTGATTATTTCATTGAAGCAGAGAAAGCAAAACTCAATGCTTTGCATATGAAGAAAGTATAGTTGAAGGGCCAAAAACCAAAGAAAAGAAAACTTTGAAGGTCAAAATGGGTATACACTTATAAAATTGATCATGAAAACAATAGTGTTCAATGCTTTAAAGCACATTTGGTGTGATGGGCAGCACACAAAAAAAGTGTTGATTACACAGAAATTTTCTCTCCTGTGATGAGAATCCAAACACTCCACATCATTTTAGTTAATGCACAACATCTAAAAATGCTTATAGAGCAAGCTGATGTCAACACAGCATATCTGAATGCCATTTTGGATGGCATTTCCAGAAGGGTATGAAGAGTATGATGAAGGTGGAAATCCATTTGTGCTTTTGTTATGAAAAAGTCTGTATGGATTGCATCAAGCTAAACAAAAATGGTACAAATTAATCACAAAGGACCTGAAAGATGCTGGTTTCATACAAGCAAAACAGATCCATGTTTATTTATGAAATATTCAGAAACAAAAAGAGGATTTATTCTTTCACAAGGAGAGATTGATGATATCAAAAATATTTTGAAAAGGAAATTTTCTATCAAAGAAATGGATCAACCAAAACATGTTCTTGACTTAACCATTGAACATGTGCTGATGGAGTTTATCTTGGGCAACCAAAGTATGCCAAAGAAATTCTGGAAACAATGGATATGCTAAACTGCAATCCAAGACCAACTCCAATGACTGTAGGTTGGGAACATGATGAAAACAGTCCCAAACTCAGTCCTGAGAGAAAAAAAATTCTGATTCACTAACAATGAAATTCTCATATTTAGCTAATCAAACATGGCCAGATATTGCATTTACAGTCAATAAATTATCTCAATATCAAAAAAATTGTAGAGAACATGACTGAAAAGCACTGGTGCATCTGGCAAGGTGTATAAGACTTTGGTTTGTTCTATATGGCAAATTGTAATCCAATTGCCACTGTACACACAAATGAAAGTAATTACAACATTTTAAATGACTTAAAATGGTTCTACCTGTTGATTTGCCATGCCATGTGTAACAAGGGGTTTTAGAGATGATATAATTTTATTGATTTGGTTTTTATACATTTTCCAGTGTCTTGATGGCACCTTGGCTTGATTGATCACCTGCTATCTTAGCTAAGTGGCAAATGCTCTATTTGCCATTTTTTGATGATACCAGCAGTGCCTTTAATCAAGATCCGGTAGGTTGCACCAATTTTTCCATTTTTCCATTCAAATTTTCAAAGTTGGAGCACTTAGAAAAACTTGCCTATCAATCCATCACTTTTGAAACATACATGTTGTCACAAGTGCATACAATTAATACAGAGCCATTTCTAGGCTTCCAGCATCTCCTAGCATCAATTGTGAATGAGAAATAAAAATATTTCTATCTTTATAACCCATTATAACACATTGCACTGAGTACCACTACAGCAGCATGAGCTGTTGTACTAATAGTACCCTTGGCTAAAAGTACAGCTTTATTCATCTCTTTAATCATTACAATGTTACTCTTGTTATCTACACAAGCTGAGGTCTCATGTATGCATAACAAGTCCTGAGAGATTCACTATGTGTATATGTTATGTTACTCAATGATAAAGAAAATGCTGTTTAATAAAGCAGCTGAAAAACATACAGAAATATTGTGTATGATGTTTCTTGCGTACTTTACTATCTTTACACATTATTTCAGTGTGGTGATCACTGTAGATGGCATCTTTCAGTCTCAGTTAAGATTAGAACTTGAATTCCAAATCTTAAATAAAAGCTTTGTATTTCAATTCCTAATTATTGTACACAGAAAATTAATGGACTAATTATATTTTGCAGTGAATTATTCCAGACTGTTGCCACTGGTCATGGAATTTAACAGAATTAATATTCCAAGACATTGCAAAGATTCTGCAGTTTGCTTGTTGACTCAATCCCAGCACACTATCCACATGATTTTCCAAATTAGTAGAATCATCAAATTCCCCCAAATTCCATTGACTCATAGTGTCAGCACCCCAAAAAAATTTGTGGAGAGATGTAAGTTCATGAACACAACTAAGGACCTCCTGCTTGTATTGCTCATACTTAGTCTCCACATCACTAAAGCACCCAGAAACAAAACACATACCATACTGTCTGCAAACAACATCTTGTCCAACCCAAGCAGATTATCCAAGCGGGGAAGCATCAGTAGTGACATAAATTTGACCTGCTCTGGAATCATACCAAATTGGACATAAGACTTGACAACTAGTTAAAGATTGAATAATGTCTTTCTTTGCAGATGGGATTTTATTGCAATTTTTGACCAAGTTTGCACCTTTTTTCATCATACTGTTCAAGATGTCAGCCCTGGCAGCAAAATTTGGCACATAACAACAGAAAAAGGTAGCAAGACCCACAAAAGCGCAAATTTTCAAAGCCAACTCCAATGACCCCAGTCTGCTAACTTTCTTGCTTTGCGCTGACTAGGCTGCCTGCCTTTGCCATTGCACAAATGACCAACAGCTTTGCATTCTTGAGTACACCCAGATAGTGTAACTCCAGACTCTTAAATCCAATGTAATGCCAGTATCAAAACTTTAGGATGGGCAGCCACAAAATTCTGAACTCCTTGTCTGGCAAAGCTACAATCTGTCTCATGAAACTTTGTGCCTTTAATAACATAGTTGTCCAAAAATGACCTTTAATAACATAGTTGTCCAAAAATGAGCAGACATGCTGAGACACAAACAGTTGAAGAATTTTCATAGAAGTGCACAGCTGTCAGGGATTGAAACCCAAGAATTTCAATCAACAAAGGTGTTCAAGTAAAATTTTCCAGATTTGAGTCCAGATCTTCATATAAATTCATCTGTTGCAGTTGTTCCAATACATGCAATAGAAGCAAGGGCACAGGACTCAAAATGTAGCATCCAGTTTCATTTTGTTCATGTTCAGGTGCTACTTGGTAATGCTGCAAACATGCAAACCTAGTTTCATTTTGTTCATGTTCAGGTGCTACTTGGTAATGCTGCAAACATGCAAACCTAGATATCCCATATTTGTGCTTGATTGAAAAGAACATAAGAATTTTCCCAACAAGCAACTTTGTTCCACCTAAACCCAAGTCAACAACAGGTGATTTAAGAGACTCCAAATCATACAGACACATACTGCTAGAATTGTTGTGAGTTTGGAAAAAGTCAATGTATTCTGATCCATCTTCATCATAATTAGTGCGTTGAAAGAGTATTGATTTGTCAATTTGTAATTCTGTCTTGTTTTGGTACAGTTATTGCAAACCCTAATACAGTATATAACTTTGAATGCTTAAAACATACTCAAAATACAAGATATAGCATTCCTCTTTTAGCTACAATAACTTTGAATGAAGATAATTGAATTTTCTTCATATGTATCGATTTACAGTCCACAGAACAAATGAAATTGTGTCTGATGTATTGCAAGCACAAATCAAGGAAGTGTGCTTTACTTTATTAGAAATAAAGATCAATTTGAAAGACACGATATCAGAAAATTTTCCGTTTTTCATTTTTGTTGCATTTATTCCGTCTTATTTTGAACTGTAAACATAATTTATGGCCAATCAATTATCAACTGGGCCTGATGATCTTAAGCTTGAACGACCAGCCCTCATCATTTCATCCACAAGCAAAAAGTTGCTTGCAATAACCGAACTGTGAGAAATTCATACCGTCAGCAATGAAGAAAAAAATCGATTAAAACAAAAACAAGCAATTAATCAACTTCAGAAGAATCGTACCAAGAATGCAGCAAGTGACGATGAACTCTGTAATTGTCAAAAATTCCTTCCAATACCGGATCACATGTTTCTCCAGTTTTCAAATCAACACCCACAATATGACCTTCTGCATACTCTTCCTGCATCAGAACAATAACATCTTGAGCATCGAATCCAGCGTTTCTGGCAAGAGTTTTTGGGATGATAAGTAAAGCGTCTGAGAATGCCTGGACTCCCATCTTGGCTCTTCCTTTGACTGACGCTTTGCATTCATTCAGATGAGCTGACAGAGCAATATTGAAAGCGCCGGCTCCAGGAACAACATGTTCATCCTCAATAGCATTCATCACTGCACGCAAACCGTCACGAACAGCGTCATTAATTTGAGTAATCGTGTGTGCATTCGGTCCAGTAATCAAAAGTGTGACAGATGCAGGGTTCGCGACGTTTTCCAAAAAAGTAAACTTTTCTTCACCGAGAACGTGCTCATACACCAGACCAGAGTGTCCTAAAACGCTTTCGTCCAAGTCGTCGACAGAGTTTTGCGCAACACCACCGCAGCAAAGTTGCAGACGCTCCATATTTCTTCTTTTTGCCCTTCTAAGGGCCAAAATATTATGTTTCGCGAGAACGTCGAGACTGAGCGGATCGATTCCTTTTTGGTTGATGATAACGAATCCTTTGTTTTTGTTTTTTCCATCGCACACTTTGTTTTTGAAATCAACAATTTTCGCGAGGCGGGCATCAACGAATCTCCGCTCTGATTCCACAAGTTTTTCGCGTTGCTCGGCAGATGAATAGAAGAATCCAGAGTTGATTTCACTGAGAGGCAAAAAAAAAAGAAGAAAAAAGTGAGAAACTTGGCGACTGCAAATAACTACAAATCTTACGCACCTCTTTTCATATTCTAATGAAACATTCAAAGTCAAAATAAACGCATCTTCAACTCTTTTTGGCATATCCGGGTGTCTCGCGCCGTGGTCCATGACCAAACCCTTAACTAAACGGGTATCAGTCTCATTTTTGTGCATCATTTTCATTATTTCCACCATATGCAAGTCAATTGGTTGACCCGGACGGTGAATTGCCATAACTGCATCGACAATGGCTTCGGTAAGCGAATCGGCAACTTCAGTGCGTACTTTCGTTCGAAGGGAAGAACGGGCGACAGATATCAAAAGGTCACGGTTGATAGTTTTTTTGAGCTTGAACTTTTCGAGGAACTAATAAAACAACAAAAAAAGCATTTGGAGCTAATTTTCAGATTTGAAGAAATACTTCAAGCAATTTTCAAACCAGCAAGGACTCCTTTTTCGCGATTTCAAAGCCTTCGGTAACAACTCTTGGATGCAATCCTTCGGAAATGTATCGTTCCGCCTGCTTCAGAAGTTCACCAATCATAATAACATTCGAAGTAGTTCCATCTCCAGTAATATCATCTTGCGCTGTTGCAGCACGCGCAATCATCGAGGCGGTTGGGTTTTGGATTTGCTGTGTTTCGGTTGTGATGAGAAAAAAAATAAAAACAAGCAGACTAACCATTTCTGATAGAAGAACCTTTCCATCTTTGGTTAACTTAATATCTCCTGAGCCTCCAACAAGCCTGTTTTTGAAATGATTGATAAAACGGTCGAATCTGAAAAAACAGTTGAAAACAAACGCACATTTTGATTGTTCCCTTCGGGCCCAGATTAGTCTTTAGAACATCCTGTAGGCCTAAAGCGGCATTGATATTGAGCTGCAATGCCTGACCGCGTCGGGCAACTTCGGCGTTGGGATTTGCTCGTTGAATTGCAGCCGAAGACCTGGACACAAACAAACGCAAGTACAATTGCAGGCAGATTAGCTCTGTATTAGAATCAACGAATGCGCATTGGGGCTGATGTTTGCTGAAGTTTATTGGCTGCTCACATTTTTGGTGTGGTTTTCTTGATTTCCACCCCATCTCAAAGTTGCGAAGACAATTCAAATCATTTAACGGAATTTGAAACTCAGTGATTTCTCTACTTATCATATACATCTGTATTTTAAAATACAGTTGTGTTTTAATTGCTCATTATTATTTTTACAATACGAGAATTTACTGAAGAATTTCACTCAGTCAATCCGTATTTGAAAATTACAAAGTATTACATAAAATATATTTTTGCCTTCATTATTGTAATCATAAATTTCGAGCAGGGGCTGATGCCAAGCGAGTGAAGCCCGATTTTGTGACAAAATCAAAAAAAAAGCAATTGAAAGTGGAAAAATTTTTGAAACCAAAAAAAGAAAATAAAGGCTGTTCTAATAATGTCGGAGCAAACTAAAAACGACCTTCTTGTTTCTTCCACTCCAACGCAATCTTCCACCTCGGAAATTTCTGTTCCGATTGATGCATTGGTTGGAAAAACAACAATCGAAGTCCAAGACCCACCTGTTTCTCTCATAAATGCAGTCAAAGTCCCTCTTTCTCGGCCCCAATTCATTCTCGTCTTCGTCGGTTTATTACTGGGAATCATGATGGCGGCTTTGGATCAAACTATCGTTTCAACCGCTTTGAAAGCGATTGTTGCAGACCTTGGCCATCAGGTTTTTATTTTCAAGCTTTTTGTTGAAGGTGTCTGATAAATTTTCTTGTTTGATTTCCAATCTCATTCAGGAACTTGTGCCGTGGATTGGTAGCGCGTATCTATTGACTGCCGCACCATTTGGAACAATGTATGGAAAATTTGCTGACTTGTTCGGAAGAAAATGGGTGTTTGTGTTTGCGTTAGTTGTTTTCGAAGTTGGCTCATTGCTGTGTGGCATAGCGCCGAATATGTCTGTTTTGATTTTCGGACGAGCAGTTGCTGGTGTTGGAGGCGGTGGAATATTTAGTTTGGTTCTCATCATTATATCAGACATTGTGTCAATTCAAGACAGAGGTACCAATTTCTTTTCATATATTTATTTTTTCTTTTCTTATTAGTCTCGGCGAATGCACCAAAAATAGGAAAATTCCAGGGAATGATCGGAGCATGTTTTGGTCTTGCGTCTGTGATTGGACCTCTTGTTGGAGGAGCATTTTCAGATAAAGTGTCTTGGAGGTATTCAAATCCATAAACTATTTCAGAAATTCTTATTCTTCATGAATCAGATGGTGCTTTTACGTTAATCTTCCCCTTGGTGCCATCACAGTAGCGACTGTTATAATATTCCTGAGGTTTCCAGTTCCCGAAGGAGCTTTAGTCGACAAGTTCAAACGCATCGACTTTCTTGGCACTGCGACGCTATTTGCTGCAATTATTTGTCTGGTCACTCCACTTCAGCTTGGAGGCAGTGTGTGGAACTGGGATTCTGCGCAAGTTATTGTCATGTTTATCCTCGCTCCGATTTTTTTCGCACTATTTGCGTATACTCAAATGAAGATTTCAGCCGAGCCAATCGTTCCTGCCTCATTATTTTGCAACTCCAGTGTTCCCGCACTTTTGGGAATATCTTTTTGTGTTGGCGCGGCTTTCTTCGCAGCAGTTTATTATATTTCACTCTTTTTCCAAGTTGTTAGCAGCGACACTGCCACACAAGCTGGAATTCAAACGATTCCTCTTGTATTTGGTGTAGTTTCTCTTTCAGTTACGAGTGGAATTTACATATCAAAGACAGGTTTGTTAAATTATGTCTTTTTCTAAACTCCTTCAATTTTTTTGCTTTCTTCAATGGCTTACAAAATCAAAATTGTAGGAAATTACAAAAGACTTCTAATTATCGGGCCAATATTTATGATTATTGGCGCTAGTTTGACAGCGACACTTGACTCCGACTCCTTCCAAGTTCAAAAGATTTTTTACCTGTTCATTTTCGGAATTGGTGCTGGCTCAATGATTCAAACGCGGGTTCTTGGAGCGCAAGCATCCGTTCCACCAAAACTTATTGCAATTGTGACAGCTGTATCTCAAACGGGCCAAACCCTTGGTGGTGCTTTTGCTGTTTCTATTTCTGGAACAATCTTTAACAACATTGTTTCGAGCGACATTTCAAACTATCCAGCCCTGGTTAATGCTATCGGCGAACTACAAGCAATGAATATTACTGTGGATCCAACGAGCGTTTTGGCATTGTCAGGAATTCTTCAAACCTCGCCTTTTGTTACAAATGGCGATGTTGCAAATAGAAATCTGATTGAGGTGTTCAATCACGCTTACAAAGTTGCATATTTCTCGTTGTTGGTGTACCCGGCGCTGATTTTAGTCTTGGTTTTGTTTGTGGAGCAATTTAGTTTTGGAGCGAAGCCAGCTGACAAAGCTGCTAAAGTTACCAAAGATGCTGGTGTTGGTGCTGCCGGTCATTGAAGGCTCAAAAAAAAACAAGTATATTAATATATATTTTCAGTATTTATCACACGACTAGTGTGTTAATAAAAAAAAATTTTTTTTGAAGAATTTCAACTGATGTAACTACAATATTTAGTGAAAGATGCAAGTTGCGGAAGGTTGTTCAATATATAAAATTGAACAAGTATTCTATTAAAAAATACCAACGTGTAAAGATGCAGGAAGTGATGAAAAAAAGAGGGCTGGTGGGAATCAAATAGATTCCAAATAATAGTTATGCATAAGTGCAGTGAGATACTTGTGTAGTGAGCTAAGAAAAGGAAATCAGTATGAAATATTAATACAAATATTAAAAATCAAAAAAGAGTTAACACTCAATTATTTTTTGTCCTGGAACTAGAATGATTATAATGAAATGGGCCCATCAGTGTATCAATTTAAATAAAAGAAAATAATGAAATTTAGTCAAAATATTTCTGAAATGCTGGGAGATCACTGTTCAAATGTTTTTGAATTCACTCTGGAACTATTTTTTGGATTTTGGAAATATACCGAGCAGTTTGATTGTGTTGCATTGGCTCAAATTTTGTGGACTTTTTTAATGGTCGTAACAATGATGTTCAGCTTTATGTGTTTTTTTGCCATATGCTTTGTGACGACATTTGTGTAGTTACAAATGGCAAATTTGAACAGGATGAAATTCCAATGGTAAATTTATTGTTGTATGAAAAAAATTGAAATTTTGCTTGTGGATGATTTCTTGATGATTTCATCCAAAATCAGCTGCAAGTCCGAGAGAAGGAATCAGACTGTGGGGTATACGGGTTGAAATTTTTTTTTTTTTTTTTTTGAAACCTTTTCAAAATGGTGACGAATCCCTTGCAGTCAATTGGATCATGGCCAGTGGACTTGACACAAATGGTACAAAACTCACCTTTAATTCGCATAAATGCCTGTAGATAGTGACAAGCGGGTCATTGACGTGAAGAATTAAGTTTTGCGCGGCTAATTCAGTGTTTGCTTCTGAAATTTTCACAGGTGGCGATCGTTGTCGCCGTCGAACTTGCCGCCGTCCAATTACTGATTCCTGCATGGACCCATGCGCATTTGTTTGAAGAAATTCAAACGGCCAAAACCACTGCTTCATGGCCAATCGATTTGACGCAGCTGGTTTGCTTTTTTATTATTATTATTATTGAACAACCATGAACTTTTTTTATTTTTTATTTTCAGCCCGTTGATATTGTCGCGTATGAGCTTGCGGCAGCTCAGTTATTGATTCCGACTGATGAGGAAGAAAACTATGCGCAATTCGGGTCGACACCAATCGCTCCAACTCCGGCGATCCCAACAAAAAATCCTAGCACTGTCGAAATTGATATTTCAAAAAAAGTTTCGTTGGGACCTAGTTGGACAATCAACCTTGCATTGCTTGTGAGTCTTTTACTATTATATATGTATATAAATTTATATATATACGGTCAAGGAATGATTTTTAAAAATTCATATGCTCTTTCAGCCAGATAATATCGCCAAACTGGAAGTTGCGGCGATGCAGCTGTGGATGCCAGTGTGGATGAACGAGTCACCTCCAGAATCGACATCAGATATTCAATCGAGAGAATTGGCAGAAGATGAGGGAGTTTCCGAAACGCCAGTCTATAAACCGAAAACAACAATCGTCAAATTGGGAACAGTGAGAATCAAAGTTGTCGAGCAGCAACAGCCGGCAAGAAAACTGCCAGCGCCAGCGCAAAAACGAACCTTGAAATCGATGAAGTCGATTGACGCGATGCGCGGAGCAAACTGGCCGGTTTATTACGACTATGCATGGGAGCATCCGACAGGTCAAACAGATACGTCACGATCGTTGTTGGATTGAATAATAAATAAAAAAAAGGGGAAGTATCAAGTAGGGAAGCCTGTTTATTTTGACCATGAATCGTTTTTTAGACTGAATCCAGCGTCCACAAGAACTTGGCTGATTTGTTTTTCATCACTGGCGATTGCGGCGACGGAGAATTCAATAGACTTTGTTTTTTCTGTGGCGGCCGCGACAACGCTTTCAACAAGCAGAGCCTCTGCGAATATATCCGAGATTCAGATATAGGCTGGCTAAGGTCTTTTCACTTACCGAGGCCCAATTCGCGGTAAGGTTTTAGCACACACAGAGCTAACACGGTCAGTTTGTGTTGCGGCGGTTGAGCGTTTTTTGCATGTTTCCCGGTAACTTCTTTCGGGTCAACATCTTTGCGGCACACCAATGCACCGACAGGCATATCATTGAAATAAACTGCCCGATTTGTCGTTTTATTTAGAGAGACAGACTCTGTTGCGAAAAAAAAAACAAAAACAAACCCAGTTTTGAGAGTTCATCGGCATTTAGCGACTCTTTGCAGAATCCGTCAATGTCGTTGCTGAATCCCTGCGGCATCTCGCGCTCAAGAAGCACTTTTAGCTGACCGAGGTTGTTTGGCGTCACTTCGCCCACCGCGGAGCGGAAGAACTTGGTTGGCCGAACGATTGTCACGGCCATTTTCTGAGAGACAGGAGTTGATTCAGAGAAAAAAGTCGAAACTTTGAAAAAAAAAAGTGTGACACAAATGCAAACTATCAAGTAGCGAACGTGTTATGCGAATTTAAAGTGCAAATTTACCTTATGTCTCATTTCAAAATACTTTTTTACCAGTTTGATATGATTTCCTTGTATCATGGTTTAGATGTTGGATGTTGAAAACCTTTCTCACCTAATTTCCAATTGAGTATTTTTCCACCTATTGAGCCTTCAAAAATAATTGCCCAATTCATAAGTTTGTTGAATTCATCACAAAATTTCACCTCAGGTTTGTGTAACAACTGGATTGATATTTTCTAGGTCAATATTTCTTTCAGTTACTTTTCATCTGTATATTGGCCAGTGATCTCATTCCCATTAGGGAAATTAAATTTTTGTTGTGCTGGTGATAAAACCTTTGTAAACATGTCAGCAATCATTTCTTCAGTTGGACAATATATCAGTTCAACACCTTTGGTTTTTAATAAAATTTCCTCTTATATCAACATTTTTCATCATTGCAAGGTGCTTAGGATTTGTAGCCACTGCAATTGTTGATTAATTGCCTTGGTATATCTTAGTTGGATTGTCCATTGGGAATCCTAACCTTTCTAAGGTTTGTCGATACCATAAAGCTTCTTTAACAGCTTCTGATAATGCATAGAAATCTGTTTATGTTGATGTACCAATCATGAAGTTCATCAGGAAACCAGGTTAATACATAAAAATGAATTTTTATGTCTTGCAATGCATTGTAATGCATATCAAAGTTGTAAATGCACACAATGGGGCTGTGGTCATGCCCTGTGCTGCAACTCAGTGGTGAACTCTAATAAAATATTGAATTGACTGGTTTTCCACTCCGGAGAAGGCGCAGGATTATTAAAAATGGGATTTTTGCTTGAATTAAAGAATATTTTTATTTTTATTTTCTTCACCAATACTATCAAACAATGACTTGAAATATTCCAGCAACTGCAGTGCAAAATTGATTCTTGAAAACTCTCCCTATTGGAACTGTCTACAAAGACCCTCGAAATCAACACAACTATGAAGTTATTGAAAAGAGAATTAACACCACACTTTTGAAATATGGAGCGCCTTATTTTGGTCCAACTGAGCCTCTTCTTATTGATGTACCTGATAAATGGATGAAGATGACTAATCCTCAACAAGCTAACATTAATCAGTCCATGAAAGAGTGAATAACAGAGTTGGAAGAAACAGTGAAGCATCTCCAACAAGAACTGAATGGTAGCAATGACCCAGATGACTTTGAGAAACTAACGGTTATTGAAATAAAACATTCATTATTAGATAAAATAAAACAACTAATGAATGGGAATGAATATTGTTGATTTGCCGTGTGTAACAAGGGGTTTTAGAGATGAATAATATTTATTGTTTTGTTATGACTATTTCAGAAAAG
>JADGJH010000388.1:0-19703 GCA_027596945.1 Physocladia obscura
TTGCAGAACGATGTGATGAATATACGAAATTGGAGGAAGAAGCAGCAGATATTGTGTCATCAAACAGACCGCCGCAAGACTGGCCGAGTGGCGGTCAAATTGTCATCAAAAATTTGGAAATGAAATACAGTTCCGATTCACCAGTAGTGCTACACGGAATAAGTGCAGAGATTGGAGCTTGCGAAAAGGTTGGTATAGTTGGTAGAACTGGAGCCGGAAAAAGTACTCTGACACTTGCTTTTTTTCGAATCGTGGAGCCTAGTGGCGGAAGTATTATTATTGATGGAGTGGATATTAATAAGATTGGTTTGGATGACTTGAGGTCAAGTTTGACCATTATTCCGCAAGATCCTGTACTTTTTGCTGTGAGTTTATTTTTTGTTTATTTATTTTATTTTATTTGTTTTACCAACTTTTTTTTTTTCAACAGGGAACTGTTCGTTCCAACATCGACCCATTTGGAGCCTTTCCTGAGGATTCTTTGCAGAGCGCTCTTCTTCGTTCCCACTTGGTATCCAGTCAAAAAGTTCCGAAGGCCAGTTCACAGGTTACTTCCATCTCATCCGTCTCGACAATCGTGGTTGAAGAAGATTTTTCAAGTGAAATAGTTACGGACTTTGCAATTACGCTCGATAGTCCGATATCAGAAGGTGGCTCCAATCTTTCGGCAGGCCAGCGTCAGTTATTGTGCCTTTCGCGTGCATTGGCTAAAGGGAGTAAGGTGATTGTGTTGGATGAGGCGACTGCCAGTGTTGATAATGAAACGGATGCCCGGATTCAAACTACAATTCGAAGTGAATTTAGCGAAAGTACTGTTTTGACGATTGCCCATCGATTGAAAACTATTGTTGATTGTGAGTTTAATTTTTATTTTTACTTCATCGTCTTATTTTGTTGTAGATGATCGTGTTATCGTCTTGGATCAAGGTAATATCGTTGAAAATGGTAGACCAATTGATTTGATTGAACATTCAAGTACGAATGTGTTTCGGAAAATGTGTGAAGAGAGTGGAGAATTTGAAGAACTTTTGGCTATTGCTCGTGCTACTGCAAAGTAATCGGTAAATTTTAGATGCTGAAAGATATCTTATGTTTTTGTTGAAGAAATTATTGCTGGGGTGGATATTATAAATGTTTCCGCTCTTAAGAATCTGAATTGGATTACACTACTTTCTTTTTTCGAAAAGAATATTTTGCAAAATGAACTTGATTATCGTAGCAGAAATAAACATATCAATTGCATCCTGGAATTTTGCCTAATTAGACTGCAGTTGTTAAGCAGTTGCGAATTTCAGCAACTGTGAAGTTTAATTTACAATCTGTTTCGTTCAGGAATTGCAGGCTTTTTTTTTTTTGTACTGGCAGAATCTTCTATTGTGTATTTGCCCGCCATAAACGCCGAACAAGGACGGATACAGCCTCTTGAATTAACCCACTTGTTTATATCCTGCTTCTTCACAATTCAAAATAAAGCCAGTAACCCCTATTTGCACCCTCCGTGGCTGGCATATTTTTTGTTTGTTTCAAAGTAATTTGTTTTTTTATATGGATATGGGTGGGTTATTTTTTAAAAACCTTCGAATAAATGTTTCTTTCGCGAAAGTTTTATTGTTATTTCGGAGTGGTACAACTCTTGTAAAGGCCAATAGTTTTTGAATTGTTATTTCAACTTGGATTGCACCCCTGAACTATATTGCTTTCCTCGCAATTTTTTTTTTTTCATGCTGTTTTTTATTTTTTATTTTTTAATTACTCGTACGTTGTGCTCTCCGTCTTATATCGAAAACACATGTACCGTCTCATCCCAATCCCATGCACAAGTCGCAACCTGTTCCAGCATAAATATATTAAAATCAAGCCCGACAAACTGAGTGTGCATTTCATGCATATACACAAGACGACTGTATCCTCGCGTAGTGTCCCACACGCGCATCGTTATGTTTATATAAAAGAGAATCTCAGTAAAATTGGGCTTCCCAGGGATTTCGATGGCACTAACCCATTAGAGATGCTTAGCACCATGATCACTCTCCAAAACGCTGCAATCGAAAATGGTAAAAAATTTAATAGGTGTGATGAAAAAACCGACGGCGACGGAGATATTCTACTGACCTGCAGTCACTAGACTATTTGGATCATACTTATTCCAATCCAGTGCCAATATTTCGTTTTCGTAAGCTTGAAATGTTTCATTGATCTCCGACCACTAATATCCCATAATTTTACAGTCATATCGCCAAACATCGATGCAAATACTTCTGCGAGATGCAGTGACCATGCGGTCTTACGATGCTCTTTCCATGTTGCTAAAGATTTACTTGATTCAGGAGACCACTATCATCAGCTTAATAGTGTGGTCCCACGAGCCAGAAAAAAAAAACGAGATCCCAGTTGACAGAAAACACTTCGCGTGTGTACAAGTTGTGAATAGGAAATTACTATGCCGTTGCATTCATGAATAATTGATTGATTGATTCATTGAAGAATGATATTGAATAGTAATGCGAATACCGGCAGAGTTAGATCAAAGAGTTTGATTGAGCCGTCCCCGCTGCCTACAACAATCTTGTTTTCGTGCAGTTCGCTTGTCCTGCGTGTCAAAACTGTATGATATTATAATATTTAATATGATCAACGTAATATCGATATTGATTAATTATATGTATTGTTTGATTGATTGGACTCGTCGTTAGGAAGGACTCACAAGCAGTCAACGGCAAACGTCAGGAGCTTTCAAGGTCAGAGCCCACAGCCGTCCGTTGCCGGCAATTCCAAAATTTGCGACAAGGCGTGTCTCGAAGAACGGCGAGCATTCAACCTTGTGTTGCTGGCAAGTGCAAAGCGCAGTAAGCTGCCTTAACATTCTGCAACAATTGATCTTACCGCATATCCCTGGAAGTCAACCATATGGAACACTGCCGTTGCGCTTATCAGCGAAGGCCGCCTGCGTTGCGATACTGACATGGCAGACTTACTTGTTGAAAGATTGTATTCCATTCTGAGTATCATTTTTAATATTGACAGGGTCCACTTTATTACAAAAAGCTGGGCGGCCAAAATCGGAAATGACTCAGGGTTCGTCCGTTACGGAAAGCAATCACCCAAGTGCCTCCCCTTCCGCTATCTAAAAATCTTATCAGAAATCTATAAAAATTAATGGAGATTTGCACTGCCGAATATTACATTTTAATCACTGAAAAAGCAAACCTGCATTCACCCATACAAGAAAGAGTTTTTCTGCCTCTGTACTTTATATCGCAATCCTACTTGCTACCTTCATTTAAATTACCCATGGCACGTCTATCAGTGTGATTGGTTGTTTCCATTGTTCTTTTCTTAACTTCATTCTCTTCTGCAAATTCGGAACAATAGGAATCCGAAACCGCAAAAGCAATTGTTGTCATGAATAGTCACGAATCGTCCAATGAAAGCATTTCGTCCAACGGCTCAAGCGGAGGACGCTTCTCCAAAATGGTTACTGGTTAGTTTTTCATGTTTGGTTGCGCGTATTATCAATTTTTTCTTCCCACTCCTCTCTGACCCATTGAATACTTCAGAAATCGGCAAGAAATTATCCCGCCGTCAAGAAAAAGATACCCTTGTCGATAAGAATATATTAAAAGGTGATAAACCCATAACTCATCATTGTTATTTGCCATGCCTGTATATTGCTTTTTTTTAAATTTTGTATATTATTTAACTAGAAGTAACTGTGTCTCCGTCAATCGTCCAAAATAAAATCGCCTTCGAAAAAGAACGCCAACAAGATGCCCTCAACCGAAAACTTGAAATGCGACCATCGAAAGTTGATTTGAAGCTTCGAAATATTCTAAAACGTAAATATCGCAAATAATTTCGTTGTTACGGATGTTTATATTTAATTTAATCATAACCTTCGTTGTTTTCGATACAATTTCTAATCTATAATTTTTCTTAACAAAAATTTTAGAGGGTGATTCAAACGACAGTCTGTACAAATCTGGAGAAATCCTTGATTTCGACGCAAAAGCTGCCAAGCTCAAGTCGTGTCTGAAAAAGCGACCGTCACGAGCTGACATTGAAGGAATGAATCTGATACATAGTAAGCGAAAAAAATTTAATTTTTAATTTTTTCGAAATTTGAACTCATTAGTTTGGTTTTTCCTACCTTATCTTTTTTTTCTAGACAGCACTTTATCTCCAACCATTGTCGAAAAACAACGGCGCCTCTCCCGCTCCATGATCGAAGACTCTCTCGAAGCAAAACTACGCCTGCGTCCTGATATTGACGAACTGGCTGCCAAAAATATTGTCTTCTGCGAAACCGTCGAAGTCCTCGCAACGTTTAGAAAAAGCGAGTACAACAGACGACCTGACGGAGACGTGACGTTTAAGCACCTGACGCCGCAGTTGAAGGTTGCAATTCGGAATGAATTGAACACGTACAAGAAGACAGAAATGGATGTTCATGAAGATGGTTAGTTTTTTTGTTTACATCTTTTTTAAAGATTGTTTTTCGCTGAATAATAATAATAATAATAATAATAATAAAATGACAGCTTCACAGAACACCTGCTTTCATTATTGATTTTATTTTTGGGTCGAAATTTCTTCAGCATCTGATTTTCGCTTTTCTTTGTTCTTTTTATTTATGTGCTACATTTGTTTCATCTTTCTCGCGATTAAAACCCCCATTTTTACTCCTGCTCCTGTGTTCCACACAGACAGGTTTTTGTTATTATTTGTTTCTTTCTTTGTGTGAGACTTTTATCAGCCATAATAGATTAAAAGTTCTGTCAGGTGTTAACAAATATTTCCACCGAGATTTTTTATTGTTTTTCCTTTGCTCGCCGCAACTGTAAGAATATTGGGAAATCATCGAAATTGCGATCAGGAAGAGTCGGATACTTTAAAAATAAAAAAGTTTGGATGTGGTTAATAAATATGAGCCTACTCAATTAATTTGTGTAATTTTACCTGCAATCGAGGAACGCGTTCAATATTCCGTCCCAAAAAGAAAGACCGTGTCGTTGCAGCAGTGATATAATCTTTAAAAAGCCTGATAAAGTTACAAATTCAAGTAGTATTAGCATCACATAAAACATGTACGCAAAAGCACCTCTCTGTTATATAAATAAACTGGTAAAATATAATATTTGTGCCAATTGGAATATTCTGTGTAAAATAAAAAGTTATTTTTTTTTTTTTGAAGTTTTCAAAGAACAGTTGACACCTCCATAACAAGATAGCTCGTGGAAAGTTTGTCATCATTTTTTTTCTTTTCAGCACAATTTATAAGTCGAAAACTGATTCCGGCTGGAAGCCTGCTCGGATCTTTGAATCGCAGCAAAATTGCAAATAGCGGAAAATGGTTCAAAAAGGCAAGAAGAATCTCGCAACAGCCTTGAATTCCAATTACCCCAACTCGTGTCTGGAAAAATATAAAACAAAAAAAAAAAATTGGGAAAAAAAAACAAAACAAAAAAACATGTACTTACAAAAGAAAAGAGGAGGTAGTATACAGCGACTGTTGGAAAAAGAAATACAAGGAGGGTAAATAAAATCGCGCCGACAAGTAGCTGGTCCAGATCAAATTCAGAATTATCGACACGGTTTCTTAAAACATTCTTTTTTTTCCCTTGAATAAATGGCAGATCAATAAATACGAAAAAAAAGATTGATCTACTAACCTCTGAATATCGTCAACAAAGATAAAATAGCATCAACCTGCCAACAATAAATCCTGCTCGCTATAATGTAAAACATGTGCAAATGTAATGTGAACACCGTCACAAGGTCAGATAGGAGCGACAAGACAAAGCTTGCTCCGAACGTGCCCAACCATCCAATAATCCATAAAATCGTTGGCAAATTTGTACGCATCGGCGGGATAATTGCATCTTTCCAAAGCGTCAGGAACCATGAAAACAGTTGCGCGAGGAATGAGTTCAGCTCGGCGTTTAGTTTTAGGCCGACTGGTGGCGGCCAGCCTGTTAGCCAGTCAATCACGACCGCTATGCCTTTAATCGTCAAATACTGTAAATTTTTTTTTGGTTTTTTATTAAAAAATATATATATTATGATATATATATCAATAATACATTAGCTGCTTCAAGAAACTGCGACGCCAAAATATCCGCATTCAGCATTATAAATGACCCCAAAGCTCTACCAACAATCACATCATTCGCAATAAGCCACACGGTATTATAAAACCCAATATACTGCGCCTGTGGCAACGCAGATAGTTTCTGTGCACTTTTACGCCAGGCCATATACTGCCCTGGCCAGAAACAAATCTGCTGCAGACGGAGATTCATTTGATAGGCGACTGTTGACACGTCTTTTGCGGCGATTTTCACAGCTTCTGCTTTGTTGAATAATTTAATGCGACTGTTTAAAATGTAGAGGCCAAGTTCTGCAAGAAATTGAATCATAAACCATAGGATCGTTACTGGAAATAGAAGCGGGTTTACTATTATGTGGAGAAATTGAATGCTTTTTGTTTGGATTTCGATGAGTATTTTCGATTTCTGAGAACCGCGCAGTTTTAATTCGTGTTCGTAGCATTCGTTAATCTAGTTTAGATGCTACGTTCATTAAATTTTTTTATGCATTATTTTTATAACCTTTTCCAAAATAATTCGCAAGTCTGAATGGTTTCTGTCTCTTTTTTGAACAACTTGTCGATATGCGGCAGATGCAAATAAATGCATCGCCAAATTTCTATCAATTTTTCGGGATACTGAATCATTGTCGTCTGCAGAAACTTTTGAATATTTCACAGCCTCCATAGAACAATGAAATTCCGTCAATGACCGCGCAAGCGATAAATCAAGGATTAACGGATCAAGCGACATATATTGCAAAGATTTACTTTTGGGTTGTTTATACATGTACAATTCTATATAATGTTCGACGTTTGGGGTGCTCGAATTATGGTATACGCTGGTTTTCGACGTCAGAAATTTTGTCACAAAGATAAGTCAAAGCGACGACATGAACGTACTGAAGAGCTGGAAGACTCGAGTTTGAACTGAACGAAAGGGAAATAAGCAAATCTTGCGGCATACTTTCGGGCAACGACGGCTGTATTAAGGAATAATGTTCTGTGAGAAGCAGTTGTATAAATGAAAAAAGGCACATTACCACCAGGTTAGTGGCTTGCGTGAACAATCCAACCAACCGAAGCGATATACTATTATTCTGCTTGTTCTGTTTAAAAGAAAAGACGTTGAATAATCAATTGTTTTGTTGAAAAACCCTGTGAACAATAACCGCATCGGCGTCAAAATTAAAACAAGTTTTCTCCAGCCATGACGCTATGACAAATACAGAAGTCCCTTTTGCATTCTTCCACTGCCAACCAAATAGATACCCGCTTCCGTTTGGTTGACGGCGAATTTGCCGTATCAAATGATTTGATATGAAAACTTGGATTCTCTGCATTCAATTTCCACAACAAAAAAAAAGTCTAGAATAACATCAATGTTTCCGGATTTATTTTTCTACCTTTTCTGCATGATGTTTGGTTGCAATTTCTGCAATTACAGCTGCATTTGCCACCCCAGTTGCATTAACCATCTCTTTGAAAATAGAATTTTCTTTTCCCAGCAAAACATAAGGCGAGTCGAATTCAGCGACCTTTCCGTTTTCCAGAACGAGAACTTTATCAAACGCTGCAATCGTATTTAATCGATGCGCGACGCTAAGAACTGTTGCATTGATGAATTGTGTTGCAATCGCGTCTTGAATTAGTTTATCTGACTCTGCATCTACCGATGAGGTCGCTTCGTCCATTATTAATATCTTGGATCTATCCAACAAAACTTTTGCAAGACACAAAAGTTGACGTTGACCTGCCGAAAGATTCACACCACCCTCTGAAACTTTTGAATCAAGCTTTTCAGTCAGTTGAGCCACATATTCATGCATGCCAACACGTCTAAGTGATTCCCACAACTCAGCATCGCTTTTTTGGGACAACTGATCAATATTCGTCCGAATCGTTCCATCGAAAAGAGTTGGACTCTGTGGAATCATTTGAATGCTTACACGCAATTTTTTGAGCCCAATTGAAGCGATATCTGCAAATGCATTTCGATTAGAAAAGAAAAAAGAAAAAATTGTTCACCTTGCCCATCAATGAGAATGGCCCCTTTCTTTGCTTCAATAATTCGAAACAAAGCATCCATAAGTGTAGATTTTCCGGACCCAGTTCTCCCAACAACCCCAATTTTTTCGCCACCTTTTATACGTAAACTGATTCCGTCAATCACTGGGTGATCTGGGCGCGAATCGTATACGAGATCCAAATTTTCAAATTCAATTAAGCCAGTTGATGGCCAATCCGCAAGCTCAATGTCTTTGGGTAAATCTCTTGGAGCTTCTTTTGGCAGTGAATTGACATAGAAATTAAGACGTTCAACGGCAACCATCTGTATTCGAATTTAAATTATGTTAAATAATTATTTTTTTTAAATATTTTTTGCGGTTTCACTCACACTAGCTTCAAAATTTGCTGCTTGTAGTGATAGTGCATTTGCAAATGGCGAAAAAACTGATATTTGAGATAACGCAATTCCCACAAACACCGTTGGCATGATTTCAGTGACCCCGAGAAGTGCAACAATTAACGTAATAACCGCACCAAATAAATTAATACGCAATGTCATCCAAAACATTGTATGGTTGAATAAAAGGCCAGCAAGATTTGCTTCATCAAGTTTCCCTTTCTCCCGAAGAATGAATTGCGATTGTACACGAAATGCATTGATTGTTGAAACTCCTGTTAGCGTTTCCGAAATATGTGCGGTAAGAGGTGATTGCATAATAGACATTAATCGTTTGAGTTCACGGAAAGATTTTCTGAAAAACCGAAATAGAATCAAGAGTCCGAGTATGAGGAAAAAACACACAGCTGGCTCAACGAGATTTAGAAAATATTAATAAATAAAATAAGCTTACGAATGATTTGCCATGATGTGATACAGATTGTAATGATGACTCCAAGACAGTTCGCTAAGATTGCCAGGAAAGAATTAAAGGTAATTCCTGTGTCTTGATCAAGTGATCTGACGTCATTTGTCATTCTGTTCAACAGTCTTCCAATTGGCTGATTATCATAGAAGGACATAGGCGCTTTCGCAAGGCCTCTTAATGCATTGTCGTGAAAATATTTTGCTGCCCGAATGCAAATGTACATCGTGTAGGCGAAATTCACAACTGCAACAATAAATGAGAACCACAAAGAAAAAAAGACAACATACAATCGAAAACTGAGAACCCGCAAGCAAAAACAGAATACAAAATTAAATATGCTGTTGTCGGATTTGAAAATCCCCAATAATTGCTTGACCAAGCAGACAAAGTCAATTGTTGCATAACGTAAAAAGCAACTAAAAAAATCAAACAGACTAGTTGCATTCCAACACCAATTGCGCCAATCGATTTCACATACGATTTGTACGTGTCCAGCGACACAGATCCCTGCAAATAAACAGTAACGAAAAGAGTGGTAAGAAGAAAAAGATGAAAAAAGAATGGCGACAAAGGAATAACCGTTTCACGATCTTCAAGATTGGTCTCAGTTGCATCAGATTCTATTTTCGAAATTTCTTCAATTTTTTTCGAACTGGAATCAGACTTTTCCTCGTCTTCTTTATCATCCAAATGGTAATCTCTCATGATATGAAATAGTTTACCATTCTCATTCACCATCAACTCAGAAAATGAGCCGCTTTGAACAATCTTGCCTGCATCCATTACAACAACTTGATCCACTTCAGGGAGAAGGTGAAGAAGGTGTGTTGCAATTACAATAGTTTTGTCTTTCATCAGTGGACTTTTAATGGCACCGTCAAAAACAGACTTGGAAACATGTGCGTCTAATGCCGACAGTGGGTCATCCAGAATGAAAACGTCCGGATTTTTAGCAATTGCTCTAGCTATTCCAAAAATAGTTGTTTTAATGTAAAAATATGAAATAATCACACAAACCAAGCGCAAGCCTTGCTTTCTGTCCTCCTGATAAATTGATACCCTTTTCTCCGATTGGTGTTTGTAGACCATTGCTAAACGAATTCAAATCTTTTATCAAGGCGCAAGCCTCAACTGCTGTTTGGATTAGAGGTTTCGCAGTATCATCATACAACGTTATGTTTTCCTCGACGGTTCCAGAAATAATCCACGGTTCTTGCGAACAGTATGCAACATTTTCAAATATTGAGGCCTAAGATTTAGTCAGAAAGAAAATAAAATATTATAGAGAACAGGACAAGAAAAATTCAAAAACCTTTCCAGCAGTTTTCCTCATCACACCAGCAAGTGCAGCAAGGAGAGAGCTCTTTCCTGATCCAGTAGCTCCAACAACAGCAATTAAGGAGCCTTTTTTAATCGGAAGGGAAAGGTTTTCAAGAGTGAAAACATCTTCATAAAGTTCGCCTGACTTTTCTTTCGAAGAAAGTGGATCAGATTCCTTCGCGTCGGTTGCGTCATTTGCAAAAGACTCCCAGGTGAATGAGGCATTTTCTAATAAAACAGACAGATTTGATACTTCAGGAAAAAATGAGCTGCCAGTGTCCACCACTGAAACAAATTTGATTGAATCTTCCGGGTCCAATTCTTCAGCCAACAAAAACTCGCAAACTCGTTTGTATGAAATAATTGACTGCACAAATGAGCTAAAATATGGATATTATTTTAAGTTTATAAAATACACTGTCACCTTATAATTCTCGGCACTGCACCAGATATCGAAATCAATGATGACAGGAAACTAAGAGCTGGAAAGATTGTACTCGGCGTCATCTGGTTTCCAAGTGCACCAAATGTCACAAAAGTAAGAGCAGGTGTTAGGCCTTGTTGGAAAATCATTGTTGTGATTAACAGGACAAATATAAAAACATATTTGTATAAAATTTCGATTTGCTTGTCTCTTGCTGCTTGGATCTTTTTTAGTGAATATTCTTCAAGTGCGTGGTATTTAATAACTTTGATTCCGTACAAAAATTCGCGAAGAATCGATGTTCGTTCATCCATAGATTTCATGTAGTCTTTAACTTGCTTTCCCAATAAAGGAGAGAGTACAGCCGTGAAAACGCTTAACGAAATAAAAATACTGGCACCTACGACAGTAGAGATTCCGAGTAAGGTTGAAACAAAATAAAGAACAAGAACGAGCTGCAGCGGCATGGTCCAAATCTGATTTACAGAATCGATGAAACCAAGAATAGCAACAGTGTCTGAACCAACTAATGTGTTAATTTTTCCGGCAGAGTATTGTCTAGTTGATTTTGCCGATAAATTGAGACTTTTTCTGTAAATTGCATCAACCAGAGCAGCTTTGGTTCTTGTTTGGACAACATTGACCGTTGAACGTGAAACAATCATTCCAACAGCGTAGAGCACCTGCATTCCAAACATGAGAAAAGCAAGTGCCCATCCATTATCAACAAAAAGCTTGTATTTTGGATACGTTGGGTCTAAATAATTTAATATCTGGAACAAAAATAATAAGCTACATGTGGCGTCGCGAATACGAACCTCTCCGATCATAAGACTTGATAAAATCGTCATAGAAACTGAAACAAGTTGACTGAACGCATTCAACAAAACCATGAAGATTATTTTCGGAAGCAATGCTTGAAACATGGAAAGCTTGATTGTTTTAGATGACACTCCTGGACCCGCCTGAGCAACGTAAGCATCCAACCACTGCGAGCAAAATTCTGCGGTTTCGCTATGACCAAGCAATGGAAGATCCTGTTGGGGAATGAGTTGGGATTGTGTCGAGTCGTGGAAGTCTGAAACGCAAATATTGATCGGGCGGATTACCGTTTCAAGTAAGGATTTTTTGAATCCCACTTTGAGCAAAGGATATATCCATGCAACAGTTGCAAACGTAAGAGGATTCCAACTGATTTGCGGAACAGAGTTGCGGATCATGGATGATTTTTTTTTTTTTGATGTGCTCATCCACCAAAAAATTTTCTTCAATTATTTATCAAAAAATTTCATCTTGTCTGAACCCTGAAACACAGAAAATAATTGAATGTTTGACGTGCATTTGGGAAGAGTATTTCTGGAGCATGCTTTAGAAACCACTAATAGAAGTGATATATCCATGCAACAAGAATTCAGAGGATTCCAACTAATTTGTGAGCCAAGTTTATATAAATATATCCGTAATTTCCTTTTAGTGCTTATTTTTTTCAAAAATTATTCAACAAATTTGAACAATACATTTCTCTATCACTTAGCATTGTGCAACCCATTTTTCATCTCAGCAAGTTTCTTAATTTTAAAAATTTATTTACTTAAAGAATTTATGTATCAAAATCTTTATGACAAAAATAAAATAAGTGATTTTGAAATAAATTTTAAAACGTTCGATAATATACTTGGTTGGGTTTTCAAGAACAAGCAATAAATAATTCATATCATAAAAACAGGCTACATAGGGTATTCAGCTATCAGCAACTTAGATGCTTTCCCCAAGCGAAAAACGATATAGCTAAGATTGACTTACAATATTTGTAGTTTGCGACTTTACAATTTTAATACGTTAGAGGGTGTGAGAACTAAGATTTTTAGTTAAAATTATTATTTTATTTATTATAGAAAATCTCAATATAAAAAAGAATCCCAAATCTTATCTTCATGCTGTGCTCACATACTCTTTCATATGTGTTATTTCTAGTATTTAGAGACAAAGATGGAATGTAATTTCTTCGAGGGATCAATTCCATTATGAAACAACTTAATGAATAAAATCTCGTGTATTCTTGCTCAGCTTGAATACTAAAACACCTAACAAGGGTAAAGGCCCTAGTTACATACTCATAGTAATAAAAGGTATCTAACAGAAGCAATATATATGTACTGCCACTACTATCTTGGCCTTTTCTTGCCTGATATGGTAATAAACAGAATAATCTCTGTTGAAACTGCATGCTTCAAGGAATATTTTATCCTTTGAAGTGTTTTTTAGTCTCTCCATACACAGCTGCAATTATTCTTGTCTAGATTGATCAGACCTATTGAGAGCCCAACTTTGAGATTGAATTCACTTTTTTGCTGTTCTCCAATAAGCTTGATCTCGTTGGTACTTCTATTCTTCTTGTTATAGAAGCTATACTTGAAGTTTACAATTTTTTACTTCGGGACAAAAAGTTTTTTATGACTGTAAAAATAGGTCAAATAAAATTTTAATGGATATGAAAGTGCAAACTTTGTGGAAGGCGACTTACAATATGATTAATCAGATGATTTCAAAAGCCAATAACGCGTGCAAAACTCAAATCAGTTAAACTTACAAACCTGCATTCACCTTAAGTAGATCAGCGCATGCATTTGTAATCTTCTTTATTTTTTCTTATTTTTATTTTTTATTAATTCAGAATTCGTTTAAATTTAAAAAATTAAAAAACGACAAGTACGCCAGAATGAAATGGAAGACAAAAAAAACCAAAAAAAACTATTGTAGTCATTGGAGATGTTTGTGTCCCAACCAGTAGTTGTTAGGCTCCAGAAAGAAGAAATAACAGGTATGGTTAATAAACACGAACTTTTTTTTGCTTCTCTTTCAAAAACTATCTTCACTACACATCCAAAGCGTCTATATTACATTTTTTAAATTTAAAAATTTTGGTTTATTTTGTTTTGGTCCACTTCCTTCAAATTTTAACAAAATTTCCCAATAGCCATTCGTTTAATTTTTCCCTTTTTTATCACTACTTTTCATTTCGAATTTACTATTTTCATATCCCTTTTTGAGATTGTTGTTTCTGGACTTTTGTGTTGATTGGAGAGACCTATTAAATAGTTATAAAATTATAATAGTCTGAACTTAAGGTACCAGCCTGTGTACATTACAGAATTGTTATCTGGTTTTTAAAATTTATTTCAATATCATCCACGCAACCCCAACTCCAAAGCCTGCGTCTTCAACCTCTTCACAAATAACTTGATGCCGCTAGATTTTTTCGACTTCCGATTCAATCCAGGCACTTGATTTCTGACACTCATATACTCTGCATATATCTGAGAAATAGCTGGCTTTTCCTTTTTTTGTTCTTTCAAAATCTCGCCACTCAAAGTATTTTCTACTCCTTCACCTTCACCCTCAAATGCATCCAAAGCCTCGTTAAAATCTGAAGCCTTATTGCCAGCAGTGGCATTGGAAGCGGTAGAATCGAAAGTGGAATTAGCAAGGGGCGGAGCATCGTGGTGTTCAGTCTCTTTGATGTCGAAGTCAATATTCCAGTTTTCAAAACTATCGCCATTTCGAAGTTCATTGTACGAGTTTCTGTTAACTGAAACATTGAATTTTGTCAGAGATCCTTCACCTTCTGGGTGTGTCATTGGTTCTGCATAGAATGTAATCTGCTGGATTTATGAAATAAATAAATAAAAAAGATTGAAAAAGAAAAAAAATAAAATAAAAGGGGATTTTTCTCACATTAGGATTATTATGCACATTAATTGTCAACCTAATATCATTTCCATAATATTTAGCAACAGCAGCGTCAAGAATTTTCTCAAGCCATTTAATGCTCAAAGCAAACGCAGCGTCACCCATCTGAGTACCACCAAATAAAACATCGTTCATTTCTTCTCGCGAAATGTACTGGAACCCGAAAATCGTTGCCGTGTTGTGATAGCATACAAAAATTCCGTCCATATTGCCAATTCGAACTTGTAGGCTTGAAATTTTTTTTGTCAGTTTCGGTGAATGTGAACGATAAACAATAATCTCACTTGTATTTCAACATGGCAGACCGAGCCATATCATAATACTCGCGTTCAAATGACGATATAAGTCCTTTCATTCGAGTAATCTCGTAATCCGTATTGTTCTACTTTTTTGGTTTAGATTTTGCCAGTTAATACTCAAATTGTGCTCTCTGGGTATTTAGTTCTTTGTCGTTGCTTCTCTCTCTCTCTCGTTTTCTCTCTCCGTCTCTTTCTGTCTCTCTATCTCTCGAGTAAATTTTACGGACCTTAAAATCTCCTGGATCCATTCGGATTGCCACAGTAGCTCTAGTTTTGACATCAAACGTTTTCCCTGGCAGTCTATCATCATAACAATCAAGCTGCGAGCGCAGCAAGAAATTTTCGAATTTTGCGTAATGGAATGCTTCTTCAGTTGGAAATTTATGACCTAGCGGTAGATTTGCAGAGTTTAAGTGCATTTTGTATTCTTTTGGTGATGCAGTCAGAAGTTTTTCTAGTGATTTTCCCTATTGAAGAATTGAAAATGCTAGTTGATATATATAACAGGTCTATGAATTGAAAATAAATACCTGCTGCATCAAAATTTCATTTTCTGCCGGAGTTTCATTTGAATTTTTCTCTGAATCTACACTATATAACCCATCATAAAATTTCAAAATGGCAGATGTTGGCTTTCGTTGCATTAAGGTGAAATTTACTTTCTGGGATACAAAAATAAGTTAGATTTTTTTTCTATTTTATTTATTTATTTTTGTAAATACCTCATTCATGAATGCAGTTGACAGAGAAGACAAGTTTAATTCTTGATTTAGAGAAATACTATTATACAATTGCGCAAGTAGGTTTGTGATTGATGATGTTGACGAATAGTACTTCATTTTATGTTTCAGCGCAAGTTCCTTAAGAATCTATTCAAATCCAAAAAATTAGCATGAGTGAAAGGCATACATGATTAATAATTTTTTGTACGACTATTGTTTTGTCCTGTACACATTGTGGCGCATATTCTTCGCTCAAATCACTCCCTTTAACTGCACTCAATTCGCTTCGCTTGATTTACGCGTTGTGCACTGGCGCGGACGACAACTAAACTGGATCGCCGGAGGCAATCTTGTATGGCGGAAGCGATTCGAAATTGAAATCCTCCGGTTGAGTAACAACATATAAGGACTCATCGAAATTAAAATGATTGGTTCTAGGATCTTTCAGATAGTGAACTCCCGGACTGTTTTTCGTTTTATTTTTGTTTAAGTATCATATTATTCAAAGATTTCCGAACACTCTTTATTCGATTCACGCTACGCGCTAACTTTCTGCTTTCATTTTCTTACTTCGCTTTCATTTCTCGCTTGATTCATAAAATTTACTTGAACAAGACCCGATCAAGACCATGAGCAAGCTGCGCAACTTCAATATGCTTCGTCTTTTCATGTACGATTTTTTCAAACAAAAAGGGTGTACTGGAGATGCGAATACCATGCGGGATGTCATCGTCAGACGATTGTTTATTTCGTCTAGGTTTTTCTTCTGGTGGAGCATTGGATGATTCAGTAGTTGTTGGTCGTGAGTTTTTCCTTTTCTTTGCGCAGACAGCGGTCGACGTGGAAAAGAAACTGGCGTGGTTTTGGAATGGTAGCTTGATTTTAAATACGCGAGAGAGACAGAATGTTATTGGCATTCGCATTGGCATGATATAAGCGACTGTATTGATGATTTGGAAAAAAAAATAAAAAAATAAAAAAATGAAACCGAATTCATTGAATATGCGGACGCTTTCTGTCTTGAACCTCTTTATGGGAGTAATTTTTGTCGCATTGACGTTGACGGTCGAGGCTGGCGTGGTGGTTCACAAGACGTTCAAGGAGCGCGTGCTTGTCACGGGCCGCAACGCAACAATCGCAATCACCGCATTCAACACTGGTTCACGTAAGTGTATCAAAGAATCAATAAAGCATTAACGTAATGCTAATATAATAATATCAACTTATCTCATCGTTGAATATAAATCAGTCCCCATCTCAAACTTTATTGTGGAGGATAAGACTTTTAGGAACTTTACGCTGTACGCCCCGGTCGCCGGAAAGCATTCGCGGTTATTCAAGACTATCGAAGCGTAAGTGCATTTATTCTTCTCCTTCCTGTAATTCCCTATAATTGCCTTTTTAAATTAATACGTTTGTTTATCTAATTAACTACAGTGGCAAAAGTGCGTCGTTCTGGTTCGTTGTCAAGCCAACTGCATCAGGCACCCATCAGGACCAACCCGCATTCTACAGATACAAGGATTCCAATGACGAACAGCATGTATGTATCCATAGATATTAAAAACTCAAATCCCCTATAATAATGCAAAATTGCAGACCGGTTACTCGTCATATTTTCAAGCATTCCCTGTTTTCACCGAACAAGACGCACTGAAACTTGGAATCCAGCAAAAATCCGGCGGCAAATGGTCCATACTCATTGTCGTGTTCGGCCTTGTCGCCGCGTTCGTTGGTTACGTTTATCAAGAAACTGTCAAAGAGGCTGCAAAAGCAAAGATAGCGGCGGAGGCGGCAGCAGCAAAGGAAACCGACCTTTGAATGAACAAGAATGCGCGCTGAGATATTGAAGATATATATCATAAGATTTAAATCGAAAGATTTATTTTACGTTACAATTCTTTGGAATATAACCGTTTCCCATCTGTCTCCATCAAAAGAATGTACCCATTTGCTTCGAGAAACAAAAACATCGATGGAAACTGGACCGGATACGTATTAACCGTGATTTTGCGTCTCCCGTTCCCGACAGCGCGAGCCTCAACTGCCGCGAACAATGCCTTCATGACACCCCTACGTCTCGCATGTTCGCCCGTTATTGCAATCCACACGTGTTCCGTGGGATGATCACTCGCTGGCTTGAGAAACGTAAATGCAAGCGCATCAATTCGTTCGTCGCCGTTGTCTGCAGTAGTGACTGCGGTATGGATGCATCCGCGCTGTGTTTCCAGTAGATCCGCCCAATCTGAAAGAGAACGTGACGAATGCGATCTTCCAGTTGGCGATGAATTTGTCAGGGATGGAGGGAAAGGAGGTTTTCCTTCTAACGCGAGACTGAATTCCAACTCACAAAACTCCAGCAGTTTCTCCAGCTGCTCGTTCGGAATCTCGCCACTATATTCTTGAAGCTGTGTCATGTCAATAATTAAAATTAAAACAAAAAGTTCATGATTACATCATCGCAAATGTGGTCAAGTTGTAATATTACGAAACACACTGATCCACGTCAACGTGCAGCTTGTGCAAAATATTCCGTACTTTGATTTACCAATGAAAGTGTCACAAACCAGCAATAAATAAATTTTTAAAAGTTTGAATAAAGATTAGGATCTAACTCCCGCCCACATTGCAAAGATTAACACTGTATGAATGTTTAATTATGAAATTTCTCTTCAACAGCTACCAACCGTTTCTTATAAAACTAATTTGAAAGATCTGGAATATGATTAAATTGAACTCTTGGAACATGGTCAATCTTTGCTTTTTGAGTAAACTATAATAAATTTTAATCAACTCAAATACAATTCTTTAAATGAAATACAGTTCTTTTATTATTTCTGTTCATGATTTTCTTCAATATTATTGTCTTCATGTTTGCGATGTTTATTGTTCAGGATATTTGTAATTAATTGAAATTTCAACAGCAGTTCTTGCTGAACTGGACTCATTTTCTGATTTATTCTAGAAATTGCTTGCTTATGTGTGTGCTTTTAAACTTTTTAGCTTTCAACTTTTTGAATAGAATGTTCTGATAACAATGTTGAATAGCTTGTTTCAGCAGCTTGACAGTTAATTCTTGGTTGAGAGACAATTCTGTGGCTCTAAACACTTGCACTCTGTACTTGAGAACCAGGCTTGAATCTTCTTCAATTTGCGACACAATGCGGTGAATGCGACTGGAGCAACTTTGAATTGTTGAAAATCGTTCACAAACTCATAATATGCCTTGTACAAATAGAAGGAAGCTCGTTTTAAGTGCAACTCCTGGTCAATGCAGGTCAAAAATTTGGCAAACTGTTCACCTTTTGGAAGGTCATTCTTGCGAAACTCATCCAATAACTGCAGAAGACAACATCCCCACTTGCAAATGATAAAAGTTGACTTTTGTTTCTTGTGCTGCAACCATGTACAGGCTCTTTCTGATTTGCTCAGTGAGCTTGATTTTCATTTCAGCAAGCTCAGTGCCTTGATACTCGTGACATTTCTTGGATTCCAATGTATCATATGTATTGTTGAACTCAGAATTTGCAACTGCATATTTTCAAGTGGTCAGAGGAGCGTACTTTGAGAGGAACTGTTTGACTTTGGCAAACTTATTGACTGTAGTGGCAGTCAAAGTTGATATAAATTGAGTTATTGAATCAGGAATATACACTTCCATGTGCATTGGCTGGACAGAAGAAGGTGCTGTTGAGGCTGGAGAAGCTGAAGTTGGAGAACTGCCTTGTTGACTTTAAGCTGCATACTCTAAACCTTGATATATTGTCGTGTTTTCTCCTACAAGTGTACCACTCTCATCATCACTTGCTGTGCCGTTTGTGTCACAGGAAGAGCATCAAATTGTGAAAGTATTGTTCTGATGATAGGCAGTTTGATAGCGCGCAAATCTTGATGTAAATTGTTGGCAGGTTTTGCTAGCTCTCCTCTCATCCACTTGATTAAAGCGTCACAGTAGACATCAAGTGGCATTTGCAGTTGAAAGATTGTGTTCTAGAATTTCCAAAAGTACTTTTTGTCTAAATGTTCTGGCAAAAATCCAGCCAAACTAACTTTTTGTCTGACGTTAAAAAAAACTGAATTAAATTCAAAAACTTATTTTCTTTCATAATACTAAACATGTTCTCGTTGGAAAGTGTATGTCCTTTCTATGAAAGTATACAGCTATTTGAACCAAATAATTATGCCCTGACTTACAAAGGGCTGTTCATCCCTTGTAAGAGAAGAAGT
>JADGJH010000389.1:5552-19653 GCA_027596945.1 Physocladia obscura
TTTTTAAAAAATACATAAAACCCTTTTTAAAAAAACAAATTAAATAAAAAATATTAAAATTTCTTTATTTTGTTTAATTTTTTTTTTTTTTTTTTTTTCAACTGATAAAATATATTCATGATCGAATTGCAGATGAAGCCGCCGAAATGATCATTATGAATATGGACAGATCCTTTATCCCTGACACGAGACGTAAATCTTTCAAACGGCATTTGCCGTCTGACAGCAGTATCAGCGGGTTGATAGACAAGGAAACAGAAGAACAAGAGCTGCTGGAGGTGATCTCTCTATTAAATACAACATATAAACAATAAATAAAATAAAAAGGCTTTCTACAACTATTTCAACGAAAATATCAAATCCCAGTCATATAGTGAAATCGAAGAAAAAACAGTAGATCGAATATTAAACTCGATCCCAACACTGCTGAAAGAAAATCACGTTAAGCTTCTCACGGAGCTTGAAAATGAAGTGCAGAAAGAGTTTTGTGAGAGTGGAAAAATATCTGCGGTTAATTATATTTTGCGGAAACCGGTTGGGAAGGCAGATAGGTATTTGAATACTATTCTTTTAATTCAATTGAAGAAAAACCAGGATAAGGAAAGACCATCTTCCGTTTCCTCAAGACAAATGCCCTTTTCCTTCCGGATGGCAAAAACCTTTCAAGGACGCAAAGACAAAGCTCGAAAAAAATCTTTTTATCGCTCATCCTTGTATGCTGCGCGTTATGGCGATTTGGCGAGAGTTTGAAGATCAGCGATTCGTGAATATGCAAGAAATTCAATCGCAAAAAGAAGCTTTTAGAATAGGTGGATTTAGGAGCATGATTCTTGTACAAAGTGAAAAATGCCGTGAAGTATTGTTAAAAGGGTATTTACGTAATTTCTCAATTCAGTAATTTGGCAGTTGTTGTAATATAAAATGCAGATGGTTCATTAAAGTGCTCCGAATTTTCGCCGAATACTTTGTACGGCCCAGGCGTCGCGGAAGCATTGTTGAACGACCACCAGACGCATTTTTTCGATCAGCTTCTGCTCTTCTCTACAACGAAATACTCACCATTATTACCGAATCCATCCACACGTATACATCGTTATTCAGCTTTTATCCAATTAGCGCACCTATTGAGAACGAACATGGCCAATTAATTCAAACTCATCCGAGCAGCTTTCAAGCTCTGCCTCCACGTTTTTATGTTCGCCTTTGTCTCGATAACGCAAAAGTCGAGTTTGACCCAGTTCTCGCTGATATTGGAGAAGCCGTTATTGACTGTCTCGATTTTTGCTACAAGGCTGTTGAAAGCATTCCGCAGATTGATGGCGTGATTTTTAATTCAAGTGCCTCCGCCGCGGATGCGTTTCTGACTCCAGCCAATCATCAACACCTGCCAAACAATAACGGAATTCGTACAAATAACAGCAGTACTATTCAAACCCCTGCTTCTACTTTAGATCAAGTTGACGCCATTGCAGCATGTATTAGTGCAGTTAGGCATGATCAATATCTTCGAATTGCACCCGAGCCTAGCATTGTCAAGACTGCTTTGGGAAAATTGAAGGCTTATACCAATGAGTGTTTTAAAGTCGTTCATGAGTTTGTCGAGAGTAGATACAAACAATTTGAGAGTATTTACACAGGACTAGCATTGCAAGATATTGCCGCATTTTTTTTAGAAGAACATCAATTTGACGAGTATACCAGAGTAAAATTTTGTTTCTTTCTATAATATTTTTTTTCTTCTTAATTTTTACTTTTTAATTTTTAAATTGATTTTCTTTTTATTATTTAAATTATTTTCTACAGCCGTTTTACTTATTTTAATTTTTAATTTTGGACGTTTGTTGTTCGATAATGCAGGAAATTGAAAAATATCGCAATATCGCAGCTCAAGTGATGAAAAATCCACGTCGAGCCGAATTGCCAATGGTTGAGCTCCTCTGTGATGAGCTCCATCATGAAATTGCATTAATCGCCATGGAATGTTCAGATAAATTCTTGCAAAAAATTGTCCTTCAAACTATCGAACACGAAAAAAGGTGAATTTTAATAAATAAATAAATTTGATACTAATTTAGCTTTGCCAGTGTTTGTTCCCGTTACGAAATTATTGAAGAGAATGCCCAAAAAGTTCCCGAAAACTTCAAAGAAATGGCCGATCAAATGGAATACATTGAGCTAGTCAAGAGCGAAACGCTTCCAGGACTCTTGATGGAACTGGACCAAGTTCGTCAACGTATTGTATACATTGCGACATTTTCAACAATGAGCGAGGAGCATATTCAACTCAACAATCGCACTTTTACATGGCCCATGCGAATAGGCCCCATTATGGACAAAGTGAATAGCATTATGGGTGCCGCACGTGAAAAATCGGAGGCTCAGCTCAAAGAGCGAAGGCTTAAATTCGAAAGTGAGCTGGAAGATGTTGGAAAGCAGGTTGAAGAGCTGATGGATGTGGGAGATTTGGATGAAATGCCGTTTTATGTCAAAAAAGTCCAAGGCATGGTCAAACAGCTTCAAACAGCACAAGAAACAATTTCATCATTCAATAAAGAGGAGCAACTATTTGGTTGGCCAATCACTGTATACCCTCAACGCAAGGGAATTCTTCAAGCATTGGAACCATATAATGCTTTATATACAACTTCAGTCAACTTTCAAAAGAGTTACAAGAAATGGATGGTAAAGCATTGTTCAAAAAAACAAATCATTCTACGTTTTAATGTTTAACAAATAGGATGGAAATCTTTTAGAACTAGATGCTGAGCAAATTGAAGCTGAAGTGGACACGCTAAAACGAGAAATGCATCGTGTTTTGGGAACCCTCATTCAAGCTCCAGCTCCTCAAAACATTGCCAAACAAGTAAAAGAAAAAATTGAGGAGTTCATGCAAAATATTCCAACAATTCAAGTTCTTTGTAACCCTGGAATGCGCGATAGACACTGGGCTAAAATGTCTTCTGTTGCAAATATTGAGTTGAAGCCCGACGCCAACTCGTCGTTGCGTAAAATGCTTAAACTGAATTTAGATCAGCATTTGCCTCAATTCAAAGAAATAAGCGAATCAGCATCAAAAGAATACACACTGGAAAAGAACATGAAGAAAATGGCCATTGAATGGGAGCCACTTGAGCTTGTATTACTTGCGTACCGTGAAACTGGAACAAGCATTTTAGCATCGGTTGAAGAAGCTCAACAACTTCTTGATGACCAAATTGTTAAAACCCAGTCTATGCGAGGATCTCCATATATAAAACCCTTTGAGGCAGAAATCAAAGAATGGGAGAGAAAACTACTTACCACACAGGAAATTTTAGATGAATGGTTGAAAGTTCAAGCAACCTGGCTTTATTTGGAACCAATCTTCAGCTCTGAAGATATCATGAATCAAATGCCCGAAGAAGGCAAAAAATTCAAAATGGTTGATCAAAGCTGGAGAAAGATTATGCTACAAGTACTAGAAGACCGCCATATTCTTCGAGTGACTGATATTCCAAATTTACTTGATGATATGATCAAAAACAACGAATATTTGGAACTGATATTGAAGGGCCTAAATTCTTATTTGGAGCTCAAGAGAATTAGTTTTCCAAGATTTTTTTTCTTGTCCAACGACGAAATGCTTGAAATTTTGTCTGAAACCAAAGATCCACTAAGAGTTCAACCGCATCTAAAAAAAGCATTTGAAGGAATTGCGACATTGGAATTTGATGCAAATTTAGATATTTTGGCTCTATTTTCGGCAGAAAAAGAGCGCCTTCCCCTGTTGCACAAAATATCTACTGTTGAAGCAAAAGGCGCAGTTGAAAGGTGGCTTCTCGGTGTCGAGAAGGGAATGCTTGAAAGTGTGAAATACGTCGTGTCAGAATCCTACAAAGCGTTTTTTACAAAACCAAGAAATCAATGGGTTCTTGATTGGCCCGGGCAAGTTGTCTTGTGTGTTTCTTCAATATTTTGGACACTTGGAATGGAAAACGCAATTGCTGCAGGAAAAAAAGGATTGGATGAATATTGTGTTCAACTTAACAAAGAAATGCAAGATATAATTGCCTTAGTAAGAGGAAATCTGAGTAAAATGGCTCGTACAACTCTGGGTGCATTAGTTGTGATTGACGTTCATGCTCGCGACGTAACGAGCCAACTTGCTTCTGAAGGATTGAAAGATGTGTCAGATTTTGCATGGTTATCTCAACTGAGATATTACTTTCAAGATAGCGATGTTCTTGTGAAGATGATAAATGCTGTCAAAGTATATGGTGAGGTTTCCAGGTTATTATTAGATTAAATTACTTTTTTTTCTTACACTTTTCACGTCTTTATTATTCAGGATATGAATATTTGGGAAATAGTCCCCGTCTTGTCATAACGCCTTTAACCGACAGATGTTATAGGACTTTGATGGGTGCGTTACAACTGAATCTTGGTGGAGCTCCAGAAGGGTGAATGAATAATATCATCCACTTTATCACTAACAAACAAATAGACCAGCAGGAACAGGAAAAACTGAAACAACGAAAGATTTGGCCAAAGCTTTGGCAAAACAATGCGGTAAGGGAGTTTTTTTTTTGAATGAATGTTTAGCTCACATGTGCTAAGGCAAAAAAAAAAGTTGTATTCAACTGTTCAGATGGTCTTGACTACCTCGCGATGGGAAAATTTTTCAAAGGACTGGCGTCATCTGGCGCCTGGGCTTGTTTTGACGAATTCAATCGAATTGATTTGGAAGTACTTTCTGTTGTTGCACAGCAAGTATTAACAATCCAACGTGCTGTTGCAATGAAAATGAAAGAGTTTATGTTTGAAGGAACTAAGCTTACTCTTCAACCAACGTGCGCGGTATTCATTACAATGAATCCTGGTTATGCGGTGGGAATTTTAAATAATCTTACTTTGAAAGCTTATTTTTTCTTCATAGGGGCGTAGTGAACTGCCTGATAATTTAAAGGCTTTATTTAGGACTGTTGCGATGATGGTTCCTGATTATACACTCATTGGAGAAATTACTTTGTATTCCTTTGGATTCATTGAGGCAAGAAATCTTGCTCGAAAAATATCTGCAACATACAGGCTTTGCTCCGAGCAACTTTCATCTCAAGATCATTATGATTATGGAATGAGAGCTGTGAAAAGTGTTTTGACTGCTGCTGGAAATCTGAAGTTGAAATATCCAGACGAAAATGAACAAATTTTAGTCCTACGTTCTATCATTGACGTTAATTTACCGAAGTTTTTATCTCAAGATATTGCACTTTTCAAAGGAATCGCGACGGATTTATTTCCAGGAGTTAAATTGCCAAAACCGGATTATACAATGCTGGAAACTGCTATTGAAAAATCATGTAAAAAACTTGGATTACAAATGGTTCCTGCCTTTGTGGAAAAGATTATACAATTGTATGAAATGATGCTTGTCAGACACGGATATATGCTTGGTAAGAAAAATATCTGAAATTTTGTAACTGATATTTCCTATTTCCAGTCGGAGAACCGTTTTCTGGAAAGACATCTGCGTATCGAGTTCTAGCTGATGGCTTGACAGATTTGTGTACAACACTTGGCGATGATTCCGAGTTTCAAAAGGTTCAAATCAAAGTTATAAATCCAAAATCAATTACCATGGGTCAACTATATGGTCAATTCGATCCTATTTCACATGAATGGACCGATGGTGTTCTGGCAACTAGTTTCAGATCATTTGCTAGCTCGCCATCTCCTGATCGCAAATGGGTTATTTTTGATGGTCCTGTGGATGCTATCTGGGTTGAAAATATGAACACCGGTAATTTAAATATTGAAAGAAAATTTTTACTATTTTTGAAATTTTATTACTAGTTTTGGATGACAACAAGAAACTTTGTCTCATGAGCGGGGAGATTATTCAACTTTCAAATACGATGAGTTTGGTGTTTGAGGTTATGGATTTGGCAGTAGCTTCAGTAAGTAATATTAAAATTTTAATTTTCTGCCTATTAATAAATTTATTTTCAGCCTGCTACTGTTAGTAGATGTGGAATGGTTTATTTAGAACCTGAAAGGATGGGGTGGAGACCTTTGATAAAGTCCTGGCTTGAAAGTTTAGAATATATGGCCCCAGATAATGTGCAATACTTAAATCAGCTCTTTGAACTTTTGGTACCTTCTTGCCTCCAGTTTGTAAAACGTGACTGCAAAGAAGTTTCACCTACTTCTGATATCGGATTAGTAAGATCACTATCGCAAATACTTGACAGCTTGTTCGATAATTTTAGAGATAATTCGCAAGCCACAAATCCAGAGGATGCCAAGCGATTGGAATGCAAATTTGTATTTTCGTTGATATGGTCTATTGG
Organism: Physocladia obscura; assembly: GCA_027596945.1. Taxonomy (NCBI): domain Eukaryota; kingdom Fungi; phylum Chytridiomycota; class Chytridiomycetes; order Chytridiales; family Chytriomycetaceae; genus Physocladia; species Physocladia obscura. The sequence continues at coordinate 11,882 of JADGJH010000389.1, forward strand.
AGGAAGTGTCGATCAGCAAAGCCAAGTCAAATTTGATGCGTTCCTACGAGATCTTTTAGCAAAATCAATGGAAATGCGCCTTCCAATCCCAATTGAAGAAGAATCAGTTGTGTATGATTATGTTTTTGAAAGTAAAGCGGGCGAGGAAGATACTTGGAAGTTATGGATCAACACCATTGAACACGCTGAAATTCCTCAAAATGCCGATTTCGGAGATATTATCATTCCTACCAAAGATACTGCCAGATATAATTACTTGATGGAATTACTTGTCACTCACAACAAAATGTATCTTCTAGTTGGACCAACTGGAACTGGAAAATCAAAGTACATCGCAAATAAGCTACTAACTGGCCTCTCTAAAAGCAAATACATTCCAATGTTTATCAATTTTTCTGCCAGGACAAGTGCTAATCAGACGCAAGATATTGTAATGAGTAAATTGGACAAACGAAGAAAAGGAGTTTTTGGTCCACCTGTTGGCAAACGCTATTTGATTTTCATTGATGACCTGAACGTTCCACAAAAAGAGACTTATGGTGCACAACCACCAATTGAACTATTCAGACAGTGGGTAGATCACGGAAATTGGTACGATAAAAAAGATACGTCCAGACTTGAGTTAATCGAAATTCAATTGATTGGGGCAATGGGACCACCCGGTGGAGGGCGAAATGTGATCACTCCCAGGCTCTCACGCCATTTTAACCAAGTTGTAATTAATTCATTTGATGACTTGACAATGGCGCGTATTTTTCATAGCATCTTGACTTGGCATTTTGGTCGTATGGAATTCGCGGATGAAATTCGAGAAATGGCCCAAGGTGTAATTCAAGCAACTTTGAGCACATATAAATGGGTCATTGAAAACTTGTTGCCAACACCGGCAAAGACGCATTACACGTTTAATTTGAGAGACTTCTCAAAAGTTATACAAGGAGTTTTGCTTTCGAAGCCATCTTTCTTTCAAACGCCTGATCAAATAATTAGACTTTGGGCACATGAAGTTTACAGAGTCTATTGCGATCGATTGATATCTGATGACGATCGATATGGTTTATTTTCGCATCTTTTAGATACCATGAAGGAATGTTTTGTTTGTGAGCCAGATGAAGTTTTCCAAAGCATTGCTAGTGGTGTTGGAGAAAACGACACTATTATTTTGATGGAAGATGATATGCGAGGATTAGTATATGGTATCATAAAATGATTCAAAACTTTATTTATAATATTATTATATTTTTTTTGTAGGCGATATTTTAAGTCCGCGAAAGCCAAATGAAGATCCTGACTACATTGAAATGCTTGATTTTGACAAAATCACAAATGTAGTCTCAGTATTTTTAAATGAGTACAATCAAATCAAAAAGACCAAATTAAACCTCGTTTTGTTCAGATTTGCTATTGAACATGTTGCCAGGCTTTGCCGAATTCTAAAACTTCCCGGCGGTAATGCTCTCCTTGTCGGTGTTGGTGGAAGTGGTAGACAAAGTTTGACTAAACTTTCGGCATTTATTGTCCAATATGAACAATATCAAATTGAAATTTCAAAGTCTTATGGAAAAGTGGAGTGGCGAGATGATATCAAAAAAATTCTATTGACTGCTGGAGCTGAAAACAAAAAAACAGTATTCCTGTTTCCAGACACGCAAATCAAAGAAGAATCGTTTATTGAAGATGTCAGCAATTTATTGAATGCAGGTGACGTGCCCAATATATTCGCCGCTGACGAAAAGCAAAATATTATTGAGAAATGTGTCAATGATGCCCAAGAAGAAGGCAAGCTGGGTGATGGTAGCCCAGCAACGCTATATAATTATTTTATTGAGCGCGTGAAAAAGAATCTACATATTGTTCTTTGCATGAGTCCTATTGGAGATGCTTTTCGGACACGCATGAGAATGTTTTCATCAATTGTCAACTGCTGCACGATCGATTGGTTCCATGAATGGCCTGAAGATGCATTACAAGCTGTTGCAAAACAGTTTTTCAGTGATTTAGACTTAAGTGAATCAATCAGAAACTCCGTGGTTGTTATGTGTCGGCACTTCCATCAATCTGCCATCAATTTATCTGGAAAATTTTTGGCAAACCTCAATCGACACAATTATGTTACTCCTACATCTTATCTTGAACTACTAAATGCATATAAAATGCTGCTAAAATCTAAATTGGAAGAAGTCTCTTCCATTCGGCGTCGCTATACTGGAGGTCTTGAAAAATTACAATTTGCAGCTGACCAAGTCATGCAGATGCAAATTGACCTGTCTGATTTACAACCACAGCTGAAAAAAACTTCAGAAGAAACATCTGAAATGCTTGTTAAAATTGCAAAGGAGTCTGTTGAAGTGGAAGCAACACGTAGTATTGTTGCTGGAGAAGAAGCCATTGCAACCGCGAAAGCTAATGAATCAACAGCCATCAAAACAGATTGCGAGGCAGATTTAGCCACAGCTCTTCCACTTTTGAATTCAGCGCTCGCAGCTTTAGATACATTGAAAAAGCAAGACATAGATCTCGTCAAATCCATGAAAGTAAGTAATAGCAAAATCAAAAAAATGAATTTTTATTTATCGTATTGCTGAAATATAGAATCCACCTGACGGTGTAAAACTTGTTATGGAAGCTGTTTGTGTTATGAAGGATATCAAACCAGAAAAAATTCCAGACCCATCTGGATCAGGCCGTATGATATTCGATTACTGGAAGTCATCACTTAAAATGTTGAACGATCCAAAATTTCTGGATTCGTTGAAAAGCTTCGATAAAGATGATATTCCTGTTGCAGTCATTAAAAAAATAAGGACTAATTATATGCCAAATCCCGAATTCAAACCGGAAAAAGTGAGAAATGCATCTTCGGCTGCAGAAGGTTTATGTAACTGGATTCTTGCTATGGAATCTTACGATAAAGTTGCGAAAGTTGTCGCTCCAAAACAAATTGCACTTGCACATGCTGAGGCTGAACTGGCAGTGACACTTGCAGGTCTTGCAGAAAAACGTGCAATTCTACAAGCTGTTCAGGATCGATTGACTGCGTTAAATGACAATTTGAACGCTCTTTCTGCAAAAAAAGATCGACTTGAACGAGAAGTTAAGAGTTGTGAAGAGCAACTTGACCGGGCGCAAAAACTTCTTGGGGGGCTAGGAGGAGAGAAACAGCGATGGACGGAAGTTGTTGCACAACTTGATGGCACTCTTTACAACCTGAGTGGAGATGTCCTTTTATCTGCTGGTGTTGTTGCATATCTCGGTGCCTTTACGAAATTTTATCGAACTGAATGCACAGCAGAATGGTTAGAACGCTGTAGAAGTGAAGGGATAGCTTGTTCGGACGTTTTCAATCTGCAAAAGGTATTGGGTGATCCTATCACCACAAGGGCATGGAACATTGCCGGCCTTCCATCAGATTCATTTTCGATTGATAATGGTATTATTGTTTCGAATGCACGAAGATGGCCCCTTATGATCGATCCTCAAGGGCAAGGTAGAATTTTTCTTTTTGTTTTTATGGATTTTTCAAGTAATAACCTACATAATAGCAAACAAATGGGTCAAAAATATGGAAAAAGATAATAATCTCCAAATAATCAAACTGACTGATACTGATTACGTGAGAAATCTCGAAAATGCAATAACTTTCGGAGCACCGGTTTTGCTTGAAAATATAAAGGAAGAAATTGATCCAATTATGGATACAATTTTACAAAAACAAGTTTTCAAATCCGGCGGTGCTGATTGTATCAGGCTTGGAGATGCTGTTATTGAGTACAATGCCAATTTCCGGCTTTATATCACCACCAAGCTCAGGAATCCACATTATCTGCCTGAGGTTTCCGTAAAAGTGTCTGTGCTGAACTTTATGATTACTCCAGAAGGTTTAGAAGACCAACTTTTGGGAATCGTAGTTGCCAAAGAACGACCCGAGCTTGAAGAAGAGAAAACGCAACTAATTCTTCAAAGTGCCGAAAATAAGAAAAAACTAAAGGAAATCGAAGATCAGATCTTATCTATTCTTTCTTCAGCAGAAGGGAATATTCTGCAAAATGAAACTGCAATTGAAGTTCTTTCTTCGTCAAAAGTCCTTTCCGTTGAACTTTTTGAAAAACAGAAAATTGCAGAAGAGACGGAAAAAAAAATTGATGAAACACGTGATTCATATCGTCCCATAGCAAGCCATTCCTCCGTATTATTTTTTTGCATCGCTGATCTTGCAAACATTGAAAATATGTATCAATACTCTCTCAATTGGTTTATTGATCTGTTCATTAACGGCATAATGCAGTCAGCTAAATCGAGTATCGTCAAACGCAGGCTCAAAACGCTAGAAACATACTTTACATATTCTCTGTACTGCAATGTATGCCGTTCACTTTTTGAAAAAGACAAACTTGTGTTTTCGTTTTTACTGTGCACGGCAATTCTTCGCGGGCGTGGGGAGCTCGACTTAGTGGAATTTCAATTCTTGACAACTGGTGGAATAGGTTTGGGGCTTTCAGATGTGCCGAATCCAGATCCCGTTTGGATTGCCGAGAAAACTTGGGCGGAAATCACCCGGCTGTCAGCTTTACCTGCCTTCAAAGGGCTTATAGAAGATTTCAAAGTTTCTGAATGGCGGTTTTTCGTTGATTTCCCTGAACCAATTAATGCCCCTATCCCCGAAAAATGGGCAACCTCATTAAATGATTTAGAAAAGACACTATTGGTTCGTGTTTTGCGACCCGAACGTATAGTTCCAGTGATTCAAGAATTTGTGAAATTAAAGCTTGGACAAAAATTTATTGAGCCGCCCACATTTGACCTTTCGGGAAGTTACGATGATTCGAGCAATAGAACGCCACTGATTTTTATTTTGTCACCCGGAGTTGATCCAATGGCGCAATTATTGAAGTTTGCTGATGATAAAGGAATGGGTGGCCTAAAATGTCAGTCAATTTCCCTTGGACAAGGGCAAGGCCCCATTGCAGCAGCAATGATAAAAGATGCTCAAAAAACCGGAACTTGGATTGTTTTACAAAATTGCCATCTGGCAGTAAGTTGGCTAGCAGGTTTGAAATTGTTAACATTTATTTTCTACTTTATTTTTAAGTATAATTTGAACAGCTCTTGAGAAAATTGTTGATGATATGTCCACGGCATCAATTCATAAAGATTTTCGCCTTTGGCTGACTTCATACCCCAGTGACAAATTTCCATCATCAATTCTCCAAGTTGGTGTGAAAATGACCAATGAACCACCAAAAGGCGTGAAAGCAAATCTCTTCAAAAGCTATATCAGTGATCCCATAGCAGATGAAAAGTTTTTTACAAGCTGTACAAAAGCTGGTCCATGGGAAAAGTTATTGTTTGGACTGTGCACTTTTCATGCCATTATTCAAGAGCGGCGTAACTTTGGACCTCTTGGATGGAATATTCCTTACGAATTCAATGAATCAGATTTACGCATATCTATGCGCCAGTTGCTCATGTTTCTTGATGAATATGAAGAAATTCCGTTCAAAGCCTTGTCATATTTGACAGGAGAGTGCAATTATGGTGGAAGAGTAACTGACGACTGGGATCGCCGGACTCTCATGAATATTCTGTCAATTTACTATTGTCCAGCAATAGTCGATGATCCTGGCTATAAGTTTTCGCCTTCAGGAATTTATTATGCTCCACCAAAAGGAAAGCATTCGGAATATGTGGAATATATCAAACAACTTCCATTGAATCAAAGCCCAGAAATTTTTGGAGTCCATGATAATGGAGATATTGCAAAACAACTTGCTGATACCAAAAACTTGTTTGCCTCAGTTATAAAGACTCAAGAATCAAGTGCGTCTGGTGGTGGAGCTGGAGGTGGGAAAAGCAATGATGAGATAGTGACTGAAGTTGCTGCAGATATTTTGAATAGAATTCCGAGGACATTTAATCTTGAAGCTGCAGTCACAAAATACCCAGTCAATTACAATGAGAGCATGAACACTGTTCTAATTCAGGAAATGATTCGGTTTAATAGATTGATACAAATTATTTTAGTAAGTTTAGTTAATGTGCAAAAAGCCATTCGTGGATTAGTTGTAATGAACGCGGAACTTGAAGAACTTTCAAAAAGTATATTGATTTCACGAGTGCCATCAATGTGGGCATCAAAATCATATCCATCTTTAAAACCACTCGGAGCATACGTCACTGATCTGGTTGCACGGATAAAATTTTTTCAAACTTGGTTTGATGAAGGATGCCCAAAGTTATTTTGGATGTCTGGATTCTTTTTTACTCAGTCATTTATAACTGCAGCATTACAAAACTATGCTCGCAAGTTCTCAATACCAATTGATGAGCTTGGTGTAGAATTCGAAGTAATGAACTCATTGGCACACAATGCAATCACCGTACCACCTGAAAATGGAGTGTATGTAAATGGACTTTTCTTGGAAGGCGCAAGATGGAACAAAGAAAAAGGGGTGATTGGCGAATCACAAAACAAGGTTCTGTATGATTCCTTACCAGTAATTTGGTTTAAACCGTGCAAGATAGCAGAGTATAAACCAAAATCAACGTATGATTGTCCCGTATACAAGACAAGTGCGCGTCGTGGAGTGTTGTCAACAACAGGGCATTCAACCAACTATGTAATTTGCATCAAGTTACCATCAGAAAAAGAGCAAAAACACTGGATTTTGCGAGGTGTGGCAGCTTTGTTGCAACTTGATGACTAGTGTGTTCTTATAAACAATAAAATATCTCTAATATTTAAACTTCATATGCAATTTTGAAAGAACGAAGTGTAGTGTCATTGGTGGATGAACTCAAACTAAGTGCAGTGTCCAGTGTCAGGGTTCGACGCCCCTAATTAATGCTAATTCTAACATATGCTGAATGACAGAAGAGATGCTTTGGGAAAGATTCATCAGCTGGCAAAGTCAAAAAGCTGAACAACAAATTATAGCTGTTTTCATATTTTTTGACACAAGAAGAAAAAATTGAAAATATTCAAATTTTTTTTCCTTTGCAATTCTTCAACTGTTTTAAATCAATTGAATTGCAAAAATACAAATTTACAATAGTAATTTTTTATATCTAAATATAATTTCATTATATTTAACACCTCCCCTCAAGGTGAATGTACAATATACTGCCAGAGCAATTTCTATCTAGCTCTATTTATTCTAAAAGTCCTGTCTATATGGATCAAAAATATAAGAATAGGAATTGCACCTATCTCCTAAAATCTAATTACTGTAAAAACAGAAACCTTTCTAGGAAAAATGAAATACAGCAGGCAACCTCAGAACTTTCATTCTGTGAAAACTGAAATTGGACTTCTCAGAACAACACACTTCATGATTTGTTTTATTTAATATTGAACAATAAAATAAGTTTTTTGAAATTAACGCTTAATTGATGAAAATGGTTTAGGATGTGGTTGTTTTATTTGCTGGAAACTTTCTCGCAATCTGATTGGGTGGATTGTTTGCTAAAATGAGAAACTCTTTCAGTCCAAATTTCAAAGTACTTCATTTTTATTAGATGCCACAGTGGAGAGAGTGAAAATTCGGAATCAGTAGTGTACTTTCCCGTGAGGGAAGAGGGTGGGGCATGATCATGGGGGGTCCTTTAAATAGATTGTCAAAACATCATTCCATTGTTTTGCAGATTGATGAAGCCCATAAAGAGATCTATAGATGTTGCACACAAGGCTTTCTCCCCTTTCATCAAACTGTGGAAATCCCAGCAACTAGTCTTGCCTTAAACTTCAATAAAGTTCCATTTTCCAAATCTAACTT
>JADGJH010000390.1:6788-19644 GCA_027596945.1 Physocladia obscura
TTTTTTTTTTTTCTCCAGATTGTCTCAAACTTGACATCGTTCTTGCCCTCACCATCTAAAGGTGCAAATTCGGCATCATTTTTATCAGCAAGCACAGCGACTGGCAAAGACATTGTTGGGCCTAGTCCTCTTTCGAAGTACGTGCAAGAGTCGTCTGCTCATAAGACAACTGAGATTTTCGCCAATCCTTTGATCAAAACAGCTCGTGGCGCTACCTCATCAAAATTAGCTTTTCAGAAAACTGGAGTTGGCATTGGTGGTGGTGGATTGCAAAGAGAGTTACATGTGAAAGAACTTGAAAAACGCAGGCAAGTTGAAAATGAAAGACGGGCGATGGAGCTTAAATTACAGGAGGAAGATATTCGAAGAAAAATGGAAGCTAATGCTGCCGCTGCTGTCAAGACCAGTTCCGGATTGGGTGAAAATAAAAAACCAAAGGAGGTTAGTTAAAAATCATTTTTATGAAAATGATTTTACAAATGAAAAAAATGAATTAGATCGATGCTTCAAAAAAGACTGGAAAGCCAAAGCTTTTGGTGAATATGGTATTTATTATTTTAAATAAATATTTTTATTAGACTTCGAAATTTAACTGCAGTTTTTTCAACAGGCCAAAAAGAACGCGAGTCCAGATATTGCTTCTGATGATGCAGATATGGAACTATGCTCACAGCAATCCCTGCCTTTGGACAATGTTAGTAAGATTCCGCCATCAACAGCAAACATTTCGAAACCGGACATTCCGGCACTGGCAACAAAACCGTCAGCTAGTGCTTCTCAAAACCTTGTGGCAGCCAAACTACCTGTTCCTCCTTGGGGTATGCCTGCATCTGTGGCTGCAATGACGGATGTAAGTTCTATAGAACATAAAAATATTTGAAATAACTCCTTTTTTTTGCTGTAGTTTACTATTCCGATGACAGGTGTATCTACAATGCTTGAAAAATCGGGCAATGTTTTAGAAGTGGGAACTCCAAAAGAATTACCACGATTTAATCCAAAGCCAAAAATGGTTGCACAGGCGGGCATACTGAAAAATTCAACGCCATCATTCGATGCCAGGCTAGCCGAGAAGCAAAAAGAAAATGCTGCTTTTATGTCTGCAGCTGAAATTGCTGGAATAAGCAACAACGGCAGTGGAAGTGGGAGCGACAGTAAAGATATCTTGGGTGGGATGTTTATTATTCCTGCACCTGTTAAAAAGTTGCCAAAAGAAGCGACCAAAATCGGAAAAAAAAGTTCAGATGGACCTGCCACAATTGTAGACGAAAATGGAGAGCTTCCTGAAATTCCTGAGTATGTAATTTGCTCATCCTCTTTTTATTTTTATTTTTAGTAACTCCCTCACACAAATGCAGCACGGATGATGAAGATGATGACTCCTCTGAAGATGATCAACAGCAAGCTGTACAACAACCAAAGACCCCAATCGCTGTAAAATCCGATCAGAGCAAATCAGTCATTCCATCTTGGGTTCAGACACCTAATTTAATGCAATCACTCACGAATCAGATTTCCCGAGATCCGACAGCAATTTTTGGAACAATCCAGCCACTGTCATTGGAAGGTTCAATTTTGCAATATTTGCTTCCATTTTTGATTTGATTTGCTAAGAATGATACTCAGATGTTTTCAAAGAGAGGTTAACCCATCGTAAATTCCGAGACTCGATGGCAGGAAATTGGGTTGGTTATGGCGAATTAACCCCCGAAGAAGAAGAAGCATATAGGCAAAAGATGGGTTATGAGTAGTTAGTGGATCTTTCGCGAATAAATTTTTTTTTTTGTAAAAAGATTAAAAACCATTTTCATTTCAAAAACGGTAAATTTTCCGCGAGTATTTAATTTATTAGAAAAACAGTACTGACAACTTTCATTTGGAAAGTTTGAGAGGCGCTGACATGGAACTAATCTTAGCAAACATTTATTGCATCTGGTTAGTGGCAATACAAAATTGCATATTGTAGATGCAATAAATGTTTGCTGCAGTAATAATAAGATTAAAATAAACAGTATATGCCTTTGATGATGGTTTTTATTTTCAAGAAGTATCATTAACAAGTTAATAAAAACATTGGCTGCAATTGAAAGTAGGTTAATTTTAAAATTATCAATGAACTAATACAGAAATAACTCCTCTTTGGACAAAAAGAAACGACATCTACACGGGCGTTAAACACAATTAAAAAATTGCTATATCTTGGAAACCCCCATAGAAGTCTACCTACAAATGTACATGCTTTCCCCACATTTCCCACCTTTTTTATTGAAAGCAATTCCAATGGATCCATACTCAAGACTACACTAATGATGCACTTCTACAATTCAAACATTTAAAAAAAACTCTTGCATGATAAACTAAGAATTTGATTCCACAACTCTTTTGCATAGGCTCACTTGAAAGTACAAACGTGACAAAGATAACTATGAATGAAGTACATTAGAAAGCTTTGCACTCACAAGTTTAGCTGGTAGATTGACAAAAAGGCTTATTGGCGGTGAAAAAAAGAGAATTTATTGTGGATTGGGCAATCTGAAGTTTTATTTTGCAACAGTAAACCACATAAACTTCGAGATCTGATTAAAAAATTTTCACTTTCTTTTTTGAGTGGGTCCTAAACTGCAGTCATTGATTTGGAAAATTATTCAAAAAGGAAAAGAAAGAAAAGCAGTGATATTGGTAAAATAGCTCTTCGAACAATTTATGAATAAATATAGCATGCATTCCATGAAAGAAATAGATGTGTTGCGACAATGCTTGGTATACACTTCAATTTAAATAGTGAGAATATGAATAAAGTTCTGAATGGGTTGAAACATTCATGCCTACCGGTTTCAAACAATTAACTCACTTGCAACAATGAAAATAATTTTTCTCTGATCAATTGCCAATTTCAAAAATTCATGCCATATAATATCACATATTTTTCGAATAAAGGAGATTGGGAAAATAAAGCATGGAATTTCGAATTGAAGAATCAGTCAAAAAAGTCTACAGAAAGGTTTTATCAAAATAGTATGCGATGATGATGCAAAAACAGATTTCAATAGTAATAATAACAATAATAATAATCTGCTTGGATATATATTATTGTACTGTTGATAAAAACTCCGATGTCAATGTATCGTGGTTCATCGTCACATTCAATGTGACACGTTGGCATTCAAAAGAGACCGTATTCCACACACGAAATTTACACTGCTGAATATAATTAAAAACAACAAAAAAATTAGTTTTGCTTCAAAATTGTCAGATCAGTTTCTATGAATGTGCGAAGGGCAAAAGTTGCACCGCAACCTGAACCCAACATCAAATCACTTCCGGACATTTCTTCTCCGCAATCAAAGCGAATATACCCAGAAGAAGTACTTGGAAAAATTCCAAAGAAAATTTTTTCGAATAGAGACCAATTTAGAGCATTATCACGAAAATCAATATCCTATCAAAAAAGGCAAATGTTTACAAATTGCTGTTGCATTGGTTGCTGCCCTTTGATGATGGTCGTAATTTCAGCAGCTCTTGGAAATATTATTAACAAGCTGATAATGCTATCATCAAAAGCTGAAAATGTCTTATATTGCGGGAACAATGCGTCATTAAATTCGGCTGGGTATGAAATCTTAAAAATTGTAAAATATAATGACCAAAAAAAAGTTATCCGATTTACAATCTTTCAGACAGTCGAATTTATGGCTTTAATACGATAAACGGGAAGAGTGTTAATTTTTTAACGTACACTGGGAGTGATATATCATCGTTCAGTGCGGAATCTCCAAATCACCCGTGTGTTATGTGGTTTGGAGAACTATTTCCTTTAAATAGTCAAGTTTATGAAAGAAACTACGCTTTAACTGGATTAGCAAAAATGGATTCGTGAGTACGATATAATGACTTATCCTGTCACAACTGATAATATTACTCAGTACATATACTTCACCACCTGATAATGGGTGGACAGATGCGTTGACATCTTTATATACATCAAACATCAATGACTTCAAAACAATGGAAACACTTCTTTCAACTTTACAAACTGAAGCGTGGTATCTCACTGCGGCGGTTTCATCAACATTAGCAAATATTTTAGGGGCGCATCCGTATTTATCAACGCTCAGTTATTCTCAGGCAGCAGCATTAGGATCTTCTTACGCAGCTCAGTCTTACCAAACGTTTACCACCACAGCTGATTCAAATGGCTACTATGGATTGTTAGGCTCAATTGAAGATCGACTGTATATCAACATATCAACAGGTACTTTTGAGTATCAACGAGGACCATATGCGCAACTGGTTTCTTCTACCTCGAACAATGAAGTTGACCTACAATTGGCGAATCTTCTTATGGAACTCATTTCAGAATTGGCAAGTCTCGATAAAAGTGTTTTATATGAGACAAATCCATCAACTACAGAGCTTCTTGCCTTTTATGCGAACGCAGGAAAAGTGACACGCAAAATACCGTATGGCGCTATTTTTCTTGATACTTTCAATACAAATACTTTGGAGGCTCGTTTTATCTTGCATTTTGGTAGTGACAAACGTATTGAAAGCAGTGGAATTTTTCCCACTCAAGGCGAGCGACTACTTACAGCTGTTGCACAGTTGGGTCAAGTATCTTTACGTGGTCTGTTAAGCGCAAGTTACTCGACAGCAACAATTACTCAAGGAATTCGAGCATTTCCGGAAGTGGACAGTACTGCTCTGAATTTGCCGTTCGGTGGTCTTATTGGTCGTATTCTCTATCCTTTTGGAGTGTCTTTTCTGCTGCCTATATTTTCCATTATTCTTGTGAAAGAAAAAGAAGACCGTATATTTATCATGATGAAATTGAATGGGTTGAAAAGGTATAATGTTATTTGCCATTGCACAATTATAACTCTAACCAACTCAAAAAATTGAAGCTCAGCTTATTTTTTGAGCCATTATATTACGTTTTACATTCTCTACATTTTATCCACCGCTGTATTTTTGATCTCAGGCGCCATGTCAAGATTAACATTTTTCACGCAAACTGACCCAGCGCTTCTCATTTTAATGTTTTTCGTTTGGGGCAATATTCAGATTGTATTGGCGTTCATGTTCAGCTCAATTTTCAACAAAAGTCGGATCGCACTTGGTAAACTTTGAATTTTTTTTTTATATAGTTTTTCTGATTGATCGTTTGTAATAGTGCTTGTATTTCTGATTGTTCTTGTTGGTGTTATCGTGTCTCTTGTTTCTGAAAAGCTGTTTGCGAATACAACAGCACCTGTTGCGTTTTTCATTTGGCCGCCCTTTGCTTTCTACCGCGCTCTTTCACTTGTCAATACAGCAAGCTTTACAACAACATCCATAGTAAGAATTCATATACAAAAAAATAGATATAATTGACCTTTACAACCATTCAGCCATATAATTTGTCAATGATTAAACCTGGAAATGAAGTTTTTACAATTCTATTGTTTATGGTTGCTGAAATTTTCGTGTATGCCCTGATCACTGGATATTTATCTCGAGTTACGCCAAGCGACTTTGGTACACCTCTAGCCTGGCATTTTCCAGTAACTTTACCATTACAGCTATGGGACAAAAATCAACGTCGGAAGCTCAACAATGGCTTTGTTTAGTAATTGTTATTTTTCGTTTGTATTTTGTTTTTCCTGTTTTAATCTTTATTTTTTTATATATATCCTGTATTTACCATCATAAACTTTTCAAAAAACACAGGATCCGCAATCCGAAGCGCAACTTGCTCAAACGTTGATAATTGACGCGGCGGAAACAAAATTCGAAGATTCAGATGTTCGTATTGAAAAATTGCGCGTGGAAGAAAACGAATTCGATACCACGAAATGCCCGCTGATTCTATCACATATGAGAAAAGTGTATCCCAGCCGCAAAGGACTGGGTCCAAAGATTGCGGTCCGAGATGTTTCATTCGCAACACAGATTGATTCAGTTTTTGGATTACTTGGTCCAAATGGAGCTGGTGATTTTATATTTCATTTAAGTATATTTCAGTTCGTCCTCCATTAATTGTTATTACTGTTATTTGTAGGAAAGACAACATTAATTAGTATTCTAACCGGTCTGTACCCTGCCAGTTTTGGAAATGCTTTTATTGCAGGATTTGATATTCGTGCTGAGGCACAAGAAATTTGCAAAGTTATGGGTATATGCCCACAATTTGATATTTTGTGGGATGATTTGACTGTTGAAGAGCACCTGTATTTTTATGTAACTTTTCTGTTTGTTTTTTTTACTTTTTGTTCTTTTCATTTTTTAAATTTTTAAATTTTTTATTTAGGCTAGATTAAAAGGTGCGAACTCAAAAACAGACACAAGACTTGTCCAAAAGGCCCTTGAAAACGTCTCACTAACCAGCTTGAGGGATCGGCTGACAAAAAGGCTGTCCGGTGGGGAAAAGAGGCGTCTTTCAATTGCAATTGCACTTATTGGTAACCCAAAAGTCGTATTTCTTGATGAGCCAACTGTAAGTGTGTGTCAAAGCCTAACTTTTTGCTTCATTTCTGACTATGTCTCTTTTTTTTTCAAGACTGGTCTTGATCCTGAAGTCCGACGCCTAATTTGGAATATCATACATCGAGCAAAAGAAGGAAAATCAATTATCTTGGTATACTTACAAAAAATAGTTCTTCAAAATTTCGTTTCTTGAGAAAAAAAAACAAAACAAAAAAACAAAACAACAAGACAACACACAGCATGGAGGAGGCTGAGGCGCTTTGCAATCGTATTGGAATAATGGCAAAAGGAACTCTTCGCTGCCTAGCTAATTCGTTACGCCTCAAAGATTTGTACGGCTCTGGATTTCGCTTATATTTTAATGCAAACCCCGAAAACATGGAATGCGCTTGCAAATGGATCGAATCACTGCTTCCAAAAGGCTACAAAAGAACTGATGCGTTTTCAACTATGTGAGAGCTTGGTTTTCTTGTTGTTCTTGTCTGTGACTTGAAAAAAAAAACAAAAAAACAGGACATCCTATGAGTTTCCATCGAAAGAAAACTCTATATCGACTGTTTTTGCTAAAATTGAAGCCGAAAAGGCAAGAAATGGAATTTTGGATTGGGGAATCAGCCAGACTAGTTTGGAGGACGTTTTTGTCAGAATTATTTCTGAAGATGATGCAAATGCGGACTAAATAATAATAATAAAATTATTCCTATGTCCATAATTTTTTTTAATTTTTTTTGGAACACAATAGAGTATTGGAGCCTTGAAAATTTGTTTAGAAAAATTTCGTAATAGTTAATTTAAAAAAATAATTTCTGCGCCATTTTTTTGCAGCTCTAAATGGATTCATACAAACGTATATATTGTAGATAGTTTTATTAAAGTAATCATCCTGTTTGGTTCAACTGCGACCATACTAACAAATTCTGAACGAAAAAAGGGGCACTCAGGGTTTACTAAAAAAAAAGTATACCTATTTTAATTTAAAAAGAAAAAAGAAGAGAAAAAAAAAACGAAAAACACAAATTTTTCATTTCCTCTTACAAAATTTCAATCCATCCCTAATTTCTGCCCGAAACGACACTAACCGGTGTCACAAGTATATCCAACGACAGAATGAAAAGCGTCACCGACCACCCAGGCTCACCTGAACTTGGATAATTGCACAAACAATATTAGTAATCCAAAATGGTGCGTAACAAACAGCCAAAGTTGACGACAGAAGCACATATTACTTCAATACTTGTCTGTCAAGTTTCATACGCGCAGCTTCCAAATCCAATTTGTCGCTGCCAGATTTATTGATGAAAAACGCAACGATACGCGGATTTGTGAAGTGCTGGGTCAATGTGAATTGATAGGTCCAAGTAGAAATAGGTTTTTGCGAGTGTTGATGTGATGAATCGAATCAAAATTAAGTCAAACGAATCTAAAAAAATGTACTTCGTTTACGCTATAAGATACGTGGATTTTAGTTTTGTTAATTTTTTTTTTTTTTTTTCAAGCAGGGAACATCCCCAGATCGATCAAGATGAAGTCAAAGTAATCGCAGAAAACTTGTAAAATTTTGTCTTCCTTTTCGGCAGAATCATATAATTCCATTCAGTAGCCAAATATCAATACAATCATTGAGTTTCCAAACAAACTGACAATGCTCATATCAAGATCTTACCCAAATATCAACATCATAAATAGTATTGATCTGAGCAGTGAAAATGCTAGGCAGCCGAAAACTAATAATTTGAGTGCGCTTGAAAGTTGTCATGAACAAGACTGATCGGTTAGATAAGATCCCAGAATTTAAACAACGAACTCGAGTGGCAAGAGATGCCTGTCGGCAATTTTTTTATATTTTTAATTAACTATATTACTATTTGTTTAGTCAGCATTTTAACCTTTGGCTTTTTTTCGGGTGACAAAACATACAAACACGGCCTGTTTCTCATGAAAAAGATATTAAATTTCAAGGAGAGCTTATAAGCGAAATCTGTCAAAAATTAACCCAAAAATTTTCCAATTCCGCCCTGGAACTTGAAATGAGATTTTGCCATTTTTTCTTTGAAGTTCGAAAAACAATAATGGCTATTATTTATAATAATAAATTGATTTCAATTTTCGCATGAATCAATATAACAATTTGGAGGGACCTTTAAATTTTTCCGCAAAACTGCACACAAATCAATTGAGGTTCTCCGATAAGGACACAAAATAACATTCAAATGTGTTAATTTGGGGCACAGAGCCTGAATGTCCCAGATCTGAGAGAATACAGGAGCTGCCTCATTCTTTTCCCAAGTAACACACAGTTTATCTTCATGATTAACAGCGCTATCATTTTCCACAGATGTCTCATCTCCTCTGCTGTTCACCCACACTTGCACCGTCAATCGTTTCAATCTGGTTCCACAAGCTCGCAGCAGGTGACAAATCATTTGTGGCTTCAGTATTGTTGCGAGAGACAGCCGTTCTAACGACTTCATTGAAGCCAACACAGAAGCAAGTTGGACAAGGTCGTTGTGGTTTTCGAATGTTTCGCAGTGAAAACGAAAGTGCTTGAACGTGTTGTTGAGCGCAGATGGACACAGATTTATTATGGAAATTCCGTGGCTTGCATGCCAGCAGTGAAGGGTCAAGGATTCAAGAACAGTGAAAGGATATACAGTGAAGTGAGGTTCTTGAGTAGAAACAGGAATTTCAGGTACACGAAAGGAAAAATCTACGGTGATGGTTTTGATAAATGGAAATGAATCAACAATGTCTGCAAAGTCAATATTCGCTCTGACATCCTCCTGAAAAATGTGTTTTTTGTTTTGGTTCATGTTTTGTTGAACTTAATACAAAGAAAAGTTCGAAGACTTACTCCGCAGTATGACAGACTATTTATCTGAAATACAGTTGAGAATGGTTTCCGTGGTTCCCGCAACGAATTTTGCTCTTCAGACAGACACATGAAATAATTTTTACTCTTGGAATAATCGAGACTTAGTTCGCAGATTTCAATCGCGGGGAAAAATTCTTCAAGGCGAGAACCAAGGCGATGCGCCAGTAAGAAAAATACATCACTGTCCATTTGAGCACGCGGCATTTTTAAAGGACGATCTCGGCGCTGAGATTCACCTACAAGCCAGTCTACAAGTGTTTCCACGTCATCACTGAATTCATGATAATCATCGAAACTGACAGACTTTAATTTTGGCAAAATACGGGCCAATGACAGTGGGGAATTGTTGGGATCTCCAGAGGGTTCGTTGCTGTTGCTGTTTAGCAAACACAGTACACCGTCACCCAAGGACAGGTGGCGCAGACCGGCCAGCCGCACGGGATCGTTTGCCAGCATAACAAGAGCATCCGCACGCGTATATCCTTCACGCGGGCCGAACGCATCCGTATCGAGCGCTGCCAGTCCTTTGCGCATTCGCAGCGCCGCGCTCCGCCACTGCCGGCTCACCCAGCTTAGCACGATTTCCTGCGCGATACCGTGTACTCCCATTGATACCATGTTCAGTTCATGGATCTGTTCGTCGTATTCTTCACTGTCAATGTCTGGCTGCAAGTAATCAAAGATGCGCAGAAGCACATCTTGATTCAATTCCATCGAGAAATATTTTGTCCGATTCTTATTCATGTTTGTTACCGACTCAAATATTATATTACGCAAGCTTGAGGTATAACTATTTGGACGAAACCAGACAATAATTATGTTTACAAAGGTATCAGTGATTTGAAACAGAACTGAGAAAAGGAGTGGGATTCTTTGTGAATTTAAATAATGATAGAAAGTACTTCTCAAAATCCTGGTAAAATCCTCCTTCAATACAAACTTTTCAAATTCGCATTACCACCAGCAGCATCCTCCAAAACTTTGAACGGCACTGAAAACCAGACTGCGTCCGTCAAATCATCCAACCACTGCACAGACCTCCCCTCAGGATTCTTAAGTCCAATCCCATCCACCCCAACACTCAACGTGCTCGAATCTTGCATCACAAAGCTCCCAAGAATCGTCAACGTACTTTGCAGCTCCTGCAACGTGACTGCCGCGGACACATTCGGTGCGCCGGACACAGCACGCAGCGTTGGCGTCGTCACGAGTGCAACAGGAACGCTGGATACGTTGAGACGTAGCGACGCGTCGGTGAATAGGAATGATAGTGGGTTTGTGGGGTAATTTGCGTGTGGGAGGCTGAATGCAACTGTTGCAGTGAATTGGCTGGTGGTTGTTGATGTGAAGTTTGTTAACGAGAATTGAATGGATGTGTCAACACTGTTGCTTTTCGATGTTGATGATAGGAGTTCTGGAAATGTTACACCTAGTTAAATGAGAAAAGTTATACAATTATCTGCAATATAAAAAATATAAATAATGTACCAGCATCAACTAAATTTTTTCCAACATCGATAATCTTGTGCAAATATACACTCTTGAGCACAAGCAAGGATCCGACTGAAATATCTACTGTCGCTTCCAAAAATAGCCGATTCGCGTTGGAAGAAATCCCACTCATCAGACAGTTAAAAAATCCTTCCACCAGAACTGCACCAAGCGGGAACTTTTGTGGATTCCCCCGAATCGGGGTCATCGTAGTTTTATTCTGGCCCGAATATTCGGGCGGATTCAGCATATTGAGAGCGACATTTTCAAAATTCAAGTGCACTTGGCCGTCAGAAATCTCACACGGCTGGTTCACTGCGGCCTCAACAATCGGAACAAAAACGCTCTCTGTCGCGCTGTATCCCATCTGCTCCTGCATTTTCATGACAGGAACCTCAATGCTCAGTTTCCAAGTAGCCGGCGCGACAGAAATCGGGATATTAAAGGGAATATATATCCCCGATTGTGAGGCATTCACTGACAACGTAACTCTTCCAACGACTGCGGAATTATTGGCGTCAGTCGCGTCTACGAAGTTACCGATTTGAAACAGCTGGAATATCAGCGGTGACGCGGCCGCAGACCCGTTTGCAAACAGGTCTGCGAATATCACGGGGAGTGCGAATTTTAGAAATAGCGGCACAAAGAGAAAGAAAAACAGTGATATAAGGATCAGACAAATTGTGAAAACGCGGCACAGTTTACTGGTTTTCCAGAGCGATTTCAGTTTGACAGCACAGCAATTCATTTTCTGCGAGAGAGTTTTTTGGTTAATCTTGTTAGTCGACTGAGACGGGTCGTCGGCCCCAATTGTCGGGTATTCGGGGCAAGTAAGAGTTTTGGTGCTGCAGTACGATTCGCGACTTGGTGCCGTTTTAAAAAAATGACGCGCAAAGTTGCTGTTACTGCTGTTGTGCCAAGCTTTTCCTTGTGTTTGGTTGTTACTTAGATTGTCTTCTGAATTTTCCCACACTGCAGTTATTTCGGTTGACATATCAGGGCTTAGAAGTTCCCCGTCATCTTTTTTTTGATTTATGTCTTGTGGAAACTCTGCTGCTGTTGTTGTTGCTAGTGGTATTGCATTTCCTATGGTGAGCATATCTAGCTTTTCGTCAGAGACGGAGATGAATGCAGAATCAGTGGACATATGATGGGTTCAGATTTTGTTGAATTATTGTGGTACTTTTTCGTATTTTTTTTGAAATGTTTCTTATTAAGATGGCGGGAAATCATTCCCCCTTGTTTGAAATCCAGTTCAAACCCAAAATTTTACTATTCACATGAACAGGAAACATGCGACAGCAACATCACAAAGTTTATTAAATAGCCAAAAAGACGCTGAATCAATGGAGCATTATTCGCAGCTGTTGCTCTGAAAAGAACGAATTTTGAATTCGTATATGTTTTTATGTTATTGAATGTCAAGAAGTTCTTTGATCTGACTTTGAAAGTATTTAAGTCGGTCATGTAGCCAAAATAGAGTTCAAATATCCGTCTGCCCTAGTAGAGCAGTATAGGTAGTTGGAAGTACTGACCTTTTTTATATTTTTTTTTAGAGTTTTTTTCTAATCAATTTAATATTACGCCACTCCACTCTATGGGTCAACCCCTTTAATTGGTTCGCAAAGTCCAAATTGCAATAAGCAAAAATTTCACAAATGATTTGTCGTCATTGGAGCTAGTATATGGAAGAAATTCAATACTTTGAGTAACCACGCCAGATATGAATGATTCGTGACGTGGTTTTGAGAAGCAGAAGATATTCACTTATTCACTGGACCAAACAAAAAACTAAAGCAGAATATTTTTCATTGAGAATTTGAACATTCTGCCAAATCCAAAAACCCTCACGCTCCGTATCCACGAATGCTCTCTGCAAATCCCCAATCAATGTTGAAAGTGTAAGGTTCTGTGATAGTGACACCATCCGCCGTGATTGTCGCACGTTGGAACTAATTCCATAACAAAATGTAGCACATTAATAACTTTTAACACATCCACTCAAACAATCAGACACACACACACACACAC
>JADGJH010000391.1:0-13871 GCA_027596945.1 Physocladia obscura
CATTTCCCCTGAGAGCTGCTACTCATCTTTATTTAGGTTATGAATGGTGTTGCACAACAATAAAAACATCCCCAAATCCACCACCTTTTGGCTTTTCTGACAGCATGGCTATGCAATTTGCAACTCATTGGAAGCAATGCCCCCTATTTTCCGTCCCACATCTTCCTCCCTCATCAACACCAGCACCCCTCTCACCTTCACTCCCACTCACACTCCCTACTCTCTTCCTACCCTTTTCCCCAACTCCTCCCACCTGGCAGCATAAAAAACCCCTGTGAGGAAAAAGCCAACAGTCCCTCCTCTCTATTAATCCACTTAGAATCACTCTCCTCACTCAGTTCTGTCCTTCTATACTCTGTGATTTTTTTGTTGCCCACCAATTCTCTTTGACTGTTGCTTTTTCTTGCTCTCATTGTCTTACTTTTTCTGTTTTGGCATGGTGCTTGCACTATTTCTAGTTCCTGTATGTGTAAACTGTCCCATTTGTTTCTCCTCTTCCACTCTTTGTAGAGCTTCTATTTGCATCTTTTGTAGTAGTTGTTCTTCTTGATTCAAATCTTCTATTGTTATGTCCCATTCTTCTTGATAGAATTCCTGTGCCTTTTTCAATTTCTGCATTTTTACTGTTTTTGCTTGTTTTTCCTCATCTTCAGTTATTTGCAGTGCAAAAATTTGCATTTTCTGCAATTGATATTCTTTTTCTTGATCTCCTTCTTCCACAGTTTCTGATGTAGTGTTCTTTCTTCTTCTTCTTGCCATAGCTTTTGAGTTAACAGCTTATCTTGCTTCTCTTTTTCTCCTCTTTCTTCTAGCACCTCTGCTTGTTGACTTTTCTGTTCTTCTTTATGTGCTGTCTCTTCCATTGCCATATTTTTCTTTTCATGATGTGGTACTTGTTCTTTGTTTTCACTTTGGGTTCTGTTTGCTTGTATTGATTGTAGTTCATAGACTAGATTTTTAAGTCTTATTTGTTCTTGTGGGCGTTTCCATGGTTCCTTTTCAGAAGTGGGTCCTATTCTTTGGTTGCTTTCAAAGTTGTATTCAAGTTCCTCTCTTTCTTCATTTGTTCTTTGCCTCTTCTTATTTTCTTTCACTTCTTCTTCATCCTTGTCACTTTCATTGCTTCATTGTTTTCCTGGGTATATTGATTATACCTTGTGGCAGTTTTTTCCTTTCCATCTTGTGATCTACCCATATTTTTGCAGCTTTTTTTCTTAGCCAGTAGTCTCCTTCATGAATGTGTTCATCTATTTCTCCATCTTTATTTAGTTCTTCATTGATATTGTTGTGTATTAGTTTTTTACATTCTAGACATAACTGTATTTGTGGTATAATTGTTTTGCCCTTTCTTTGTACTCTGTTTTTAGGACCATAAACTTTCATTGGGGTCTTGTCTATTTTCTTTTTTTGTTTAATTCCATTTTTGGCTTCCCATTCTACAGTTTTTTCACATTGTGGCTGCTACAATCTTTCATTTAGAACCTTGTTCAGCCATTTCCAGGAGTTGATTATTATGTTTTTTCTTCTATCTGTGTTTTGTACATTGCACTCTTTGACCATTAATTCCATAACTTTAGGAATGAAACCATTTCCTGCAATGTGTGCCCATCTGAAATCAAGTATTTGTTGTCCATAGTCCTTAAGTCCAGGGGACCATTTATTCCACATTTTTCTGTCATTATCAAACCATGTGCCAAGCCAGCTTTCATATCTTTGGGTGCTGCCACCATTGATTATTCCCCTCTTTCTTCATTGCTTCTATATCTACCATCAATTTCAATTGGTTCTGATTCTCTATTTTTTTTTTCTTTCATTTTTTTCATTTTTCATTTTTCATTTTCTTGAGTGATTGGAGCTTTCTTTTATTATTAATTTTCTTTTTTGTTTTTATTCTCAAAGGTACAGATTTCAAAACACAGCTCTTGGGAGCTGTGGATATGGTCTGTTGGTGACAAAACTGGGTGTGTGCCTAGTGGCTGTCACACTCAGTTTGTCTGTGTTTTTATTTTAATAAAGATAAATTTATTTTAAAATAAAAACAAAGTGAAAAAACAGCTGGCGCAGCTGGCTCCATCTCCTGGTGGATCTCTGCGCGCTGCGTGCATCAGCGTGACTGCCAGCAGCCAAACGCTGATGCATCACAGCTGTTTTCTCTTTTTGATCAGTTTTTATAATATTTTTATATTTTTATTTTATATAAAGACAGACAGACAACAGCCAAAGTGGTTCTGTTGTCTGACAGGTTTCTGCATGCTGCACATCGGCATGCATTTTCGCAACGGTTTGTTTTTGTCCCTTGGAAAAATTTACTGTGCAATTTTTTAAATAAAAAAAATAATAAAAACTATTTATTTATTTTTATTTATTTAATTTGGACCAAAATAATAATAATAAAATATGTTTTATTTATTTATTACTATTTCTTTGCATTACTTGTTTTATTCCATTAACTCTCACCACAGAGTCACCAGAACTTCAACATAGCAAATTATCTCTTTTGTTTCTTTCCCAGTGTTAGTCAATACTTCTCTAGATATCCCACTGGGCCCAGTTGCTTTGTTGTGTCCCATTATTTTTAGAGCTTCTTCAATGTCTTCAGTTTTTAATCTCCTATCCATTGATTCATATATTTCTTGGTTAATCTCTTCAATTGGCTCATATGCTTTTTTGAATGTTGAATTTTGTTCAAATTCTTTGTTGTCTCTTTTTCTGAAAACATGTTTAGTTTGTCTTGCTACTTCTTCCAGTATTGTTTCTGCTTGATATGATATGTGCTCTTCTACTTTACCAGTTGATTTGTTTGTTTCTGTAATTTTTATTCTATCTACTTTCATATTGTTGTATTTTACAAGCATTTTTTTGAGGTATTTGGTTGGACTACTATGTGCCATTAAGTCTCTCTCTTTTACAAGTTTCCTATTTTTTCTTCTGCAATTGTTTGTTGCTGTTTGTTGAATTGCTTTGTTGCATTTTCATGCTCTGTTATGAGCCATTCTACCATATGTTTTTGTGCTTCTTCATCACTCTCAGTATCAAAATGTGGCATGTTTTTTTCTCCAGTGGTCCATTCCTCTCTTTGCATGTCTGCATTTGCAAAGTATAGTTCATTTGTAAGCTCTGAGTCTATTATTCTACACCTATTGTTTTTTGCTGATTTTATGCATCTTTTCACTATTCTTCTAAGGCGCCACCATTTATCATACTCTATTTGTTCTCTTGCTTTTCTCTTACCTCCTATTCTTTTGATAGGGAGGGTTACTTGTGCTACTTCAAGTATTGTTTCTTCCAGTTCTTTGATGATGTTAGATACTTCTTGTATCACGTTAGGTCTGGTTTCCAGTTTTTACAGTCTTTATTTTTGTGTTGGGGGGGTGTGCATCCTATTTTCAGTGCCAGTCCAGTGTGGGATTTGATTAATTCTTCATCACCAGCTTTGGCTTTATAGTCTTTTGCCAATTTTTTGGCTTTTTCATAAATATTTGTTGAGGCTAATTTTATTTTGAGTCTTTCTGCATAGATTATCCAGTTTTCTTCTGTTGCTAGTGCTGTGTCTATCTTCTCGCTCATTATTTTTGGAAGCTGCTTAGTTGCTTCAAGTGTGTGTTTTCCATTGAAGGCTGTAAGTACTGGTACATGATTGTCATATAGTTCCACAAGGCTGTCACTTCTAACAATTATTTCTGCAAGACCCATTGTTTGCCAGATAGCATCTATTTTGCTTGCTTGGATTATTTCATTGTTTTTTCCACTGTTATTGTATTTGCTTTGTGTTTCATTTCTTCTACCAAATCTTGTATACTCTGTTTTGAGTGTATGTACAGCTCTGAATGTGTCTGTCAGTTGTGCTGCCTTGAAATGTTCAAGAATTCCATGCAGTTTTTTTGTTCTAGGACCACTGGCTATCTTTGAGTAAGAATCCAACTCCACATTTAGTACTTCATTCCAGTCACCCATCCATATTGCTTCACAGCTATTTTCTTTATCTAAATTTGTTTTTTTTTAGTATCCATTCTCTTATTTCCTTTGCATTTGCATCTGTGGCAGCTGTCAAGTTTTTATTTTCTTGCTCTATTATTTTGTCCTGTTCCACTATTCCCATCATTTTATCAAATATTCTTCTGTCTTCTTCTTCTTTTTTCATCTTTTGCTTTATTATTATCTCTATTGAAGTTAGCACCAATTTATTTACCTTTTCTTGGATTAATAGTGGCATTGGAGCTATAAATTTTTTTTCCTTTTCAGATTGTTTATTCATCTGATCCAGGATCATCACATTCAGCAAGAACTTTGGCTGTTGCTTCATTGCAGGTGCATGATAAGTTTGTTCTCTCTTTGAGTGTGCTCTCATTGAGTTTTGTTTTGACAGTTGGATGACCTCTTTTGAGACAATTGCACTAACAAAGTCAATGGATTGCAGGATTTGAGGCTGAAGGGTCACAATGCTGTGACTATCATGACAGCAGTGCAATAAGTTACCACTACTTCCTCCATTTAACAGGTACACGCAGATGTCACTGCAAGTAGAGCCAGTAGCACCACTGCCCTGCATGCTTGCTTGCAGCACCGGTGAGAACACAAAGCGTCTGGCAATGCAACAGAGGAGTGCGCAATGTAGCCAAACTCAAACAGACATCTGCGTAGCTTATCCTGGCTGCCCACCTGCAGTTCAAGGCATCAGTGCTCAATGCTGGATGGACGTCTGTGTAGCATTGTTGCTGCAGAGACAGCAGTTTTTCGATTTTTGCACATTTGGGGGTGGAAAAGCCAAATACATTTGTCCTCGCAAAAGCACAGTCCATTGCGATTTGTGCTGCCATTACCACACTTCATCTTGCCCCCGTTTTTGGCACTGCACAGCTTGTTGGCGCAATTGTGCACAAAGACAGCAGCTAAGCAGCTGCTTTGTCCCTGCAGCCCAACTTACTAGTCGCCATCCTGTCTCTGATGCTGCCAGCCACTGCACACCTGCATCTAAAAACAACTACTAGCACTGCAGGCACGCAGCGGTCTGTGCTTTTGCGAATGCTGTTTGTTTGCTGCAGTGTTGCATTTGTGAAAAAAGTGATGCGACTCTCAATTTCTTGAAAGTTTTTTAAAGCTCTCTTCACACTATGATCTGACTGACTTCTTGATGAAATTCAGGAGCAAGTATATCAGTCCTGTGGATTGTCTGTTTTTGTTCCCACAATTTGTCCAAAGACTTGGGTATTCACACAAGCTGATGTAGAAATTCAATCTAATTTTCTCAAAGAATTTTCCAGAATTTTCTCAAGTATTCTCTTTCAATAACTCAACAATAATTCAAGTGATTTCTAACCAATTTCTAACCACTTTCCAACTGCTTTCAAACCATTTTTCTTTTGAAGCATCTTTTATTCTTTTTCTTTCTTTTCCTTCCACTCCAAAAACTATTTAAACCCCAACACTTTTCTTCTTTTTAAGAATTGGTCTTATCAAATAAAAGAAAATCTTTACTAAGTATTAAACTTCTACTTCAACTTTAACTCATACTTGAACCTCAAACTCTTATCATTTAGTTCTGAGATATCTAGTATTGAATAAGTTGACTCAAGCCATTACAACTACCAGAAATATTACTACAAGTCTTCTACAACTTGCCGAAACCTTATGCCTGTTCCTATCTTCCATTTCTACTTTACTTCATGAGCAGGTACTTTTACAAATACACCAATATTCTTTACTTGATAAAATAATGCTCTTGATTGGACTCAAATGCAGTTGTCAGTTTGAGCTGCAGAACATAATGAAGTTGAGCAGCAAAATTTTTGAAGCTGCCAAACTTGATTTTTTGGTGAAAAGATTTGGTTGGAAAAGATATTACGCTCAATAATATTTATTAATGAAAATTATTCCCACGTGTCCCAATCTGTGGTTTCTTCGCCACCATCACCACTGCCACTATCGCGACTCTTTCCTTTCTTGCTTTCGTCAGACGAAATTAACCCCTCTTCACTCAGACTTTCAACCCCACGCTTATCATCGCTGACTTCGTCAAAGCTACTTTCGCGATCACTACTTACTGGACTCTTTTTCTTAGAACTGTCGCCTTCCACAACTTTGATTGTAATGATTCCTTGAGTTGAGAGAACTGGAGAGGCAACATATTTGTTCCTTTCAACGACTGCCACTGCTTCACTGATTGTAACTGGTTCAAGTGACATGAGAGAATTTTTTGACGGCAGAGCGATATGAGGAGCAGAAGTCACTGCCTTTTCGATGCTTTTCCCCACTATTGTAGCCGTCTCAGCTTTTTCGTCTTCCTTTTCTTCTTCTGACGTGGCATCCCAGTCAAATTCCTCATTATTCAAGTCAGCATCTAATCCAAAAAAAAAAAAGATAAATAATCACTGAATGGATTCATTTACACAAAAATCACCATTCATCAATTTTTTCCGCATTTCTTCTTCGCGATCAACTTCTGAGATTTTGAAAAAGTAACGGAGCCAGAATTCGTCATAGCTAATTGCAGAAGGAACTATTTTTTTTTTTTTTTGCGTCAGTTAACATATTGTATGAAAAAAAAAGTGTACCTAATTTTGCCAATAAACCCCGAATTTCTATGTCGTCGTCGAACAATCGTGATATTTGGACTTTATATGCTGAAATTTCGAAATTTTCTTTGAAGGCGAAAAATCTTTGAATCTGGTCTTTCTCTGCAGTGCTTGATGCGTTTGCGGATGGAAATATTTGAGACGGATCATCGAGATACGTGGATTCTGCATGGCGTAGCGTAATAACTGTTGCTGTTTTACGGTCGAATCTAACGCAAATAATTATTTGGAATTAAAGCAAAAGTCTACAAACTCACATAATGCTTCCTTTTGGTACAGAAGAGGATTTTTTTCCGGTACTCCCGCTGATAATATTAGTCGGAATCATCGAACTCGCAGTGGAAATTGCATTCGACATGAAATTCCAAACCCCTGTCTCAACAGACTCCAAAAAATCTTCAGCCTTGTCAGCTAACAGTTCTATTTTTTCCACAGTTTGCGCAACGGCAACGCTATCGACAATTTTTGATACATTAACTTTATCCACAATTTTGGATACATTCACATTATCAAGAAAATCTTCGGCGCGGTCCACGAAGTCACCAACTGCTGTTGAAATGTTAGCAATAACTACGGAATCTGCGGTTGAAGATGATACTGCGGTATGCACAACGCCGGTGTCGGGATCAACTTCTGTTGAAGTGGACAATATCGCGTCATTTTCGTTCATCTGAGGTGGCTGTTCGTCGCCTTCGCTTGGCGGAACAATTGTGATGAATTCGTTGATGTCTCTGTAATATTCAAAAGTCAGCATTGCAAATGCCAGCTAAAATGGAAAGATAAATCAGGAAGAACCTGTCTAGTACATTTGCTACTGCTTCAGTCTGTTGCATTGTTTGTATGTAAAGATAAAGCTTTTCGAATGGCAGTATAATAACGCAAACAAGCCTGCTTCCGGACTGTGTTAACAATCGAGTTCCATGATGGCATCGACATTGTACCCCATCCCCATCCGCTTAAGTCTGGTGCAACTATGGATTTTTCGGCTTCGGCATTTTTGGTTGTGTTGTCTTCCATATTCAAAGATGTTTTTTGTCATCACACATATTTATTTGCAATACGATAAATAGTTGCAACCAAAACGCGTTGTATCTGTCCCCTCTTTTTTCGTCAGACAGTTGTGGCGGGGCCCAGCGTTTTCGAAATGTTTTTCATCCAAATTCGCCGAGCAACAACACGTATCATGATTGAAAGTCACGTTGCTGAAAATCTTGGCGAAATGCGAACACGAATCTCAGTTGCAGCTGCAGTTTCGGGAAGAGCAGAAAACCAGGTTTTCTGCCGATGTTTTCAAGTTCTGGGTAATTCAAGTCTGATCCCGAGGAACATTTGATTCACAGGTCCGTCTGGTTGCGGTCAGCAAAACAAAGCCCAACGAAGATATTCTCGCAGCGTACAACGAAGGGCAAAGACATTTTGGAGAGAACGTAGGGGTTTACTTTAATGAGTTTGTTTTATTTGGCTCTGATTTGAAATCTTGTTTTTTAGTACGTGAGTTGTTCCCTGCTGATGGCATGCAGAGAAATGTGAAACGCAGTTACTAATTCAATTTATTTCAATCGCCGACACCCAGGTGCAAGAGCTGGTTGACAAAGCTGGCCAAGTAATCGTTTTATTTTTTATTTTAATTTTTTTTGCAACTGACACGAAATGCAGCTTCCTTCAGATATTCAATGGCATTTCATTGGTATGATTCGATCCCATTTTAAGTTATGAAGCTTGCACACTTACCTTGCGTATTCATCCAGGAACACTGCAGTCCAATAAATGCAAACAAATCGTTGCAATTCCAAATTTATTTGCCGTCGAAACTGTGGATGGAACAAAAAAGGCAGACATTTTGCAGAAGGCATGCATCCAAGCACAACGCGTTGAGCCTTTAAATATTTTTGTTCAAATCAACACAAGCGGAGAAGAATGTTAGTTTAAATTTTTTTTATTTGGTTTAACAGTTTTTTTGAAGCAAAAAGTGGTATTGCTCCTCAAGAATGTCCAGAAGTTGCGAGACATATTGCGGAAAAGTGCCCAAATTTGAAATTGAGTGGATTAATGACAATTGGAGCACCAAACCATGATCCTGCGAATGGACCAAATCCAGATTTTCAGGTTTTTAAATTTATTTTAATTTTTTCTATGTGCTAAAATTTTTGTTTTCGCTTTTATTGTTATTATTATTATTGCTAGATTTTGAACGATTGCCGCGATTCAATCAGTGATGTCATG
This sequence comes from Physocladia obscura, assembly GCA_027596945.1. Classification (NCBI taxonomy): domain Eukaryota; kingdom Fungi; phylum Chytridiomycota; class Chytridiomycetes; order Chytridiales; family Chytriomycetaceae; genus Physocladia; species Physocladia obscura. The sequence goes on from JADGJH010000391.1 coordinate 8,796, forward strand.
AAGGGGGCGGATATCGAATTAAGTATGGGAATGTCCGATGATTTTGAATCGGCGATTCAGATGGGCTCCACGAATGTGCGTTTGGGATCTTGTATTTTTGGTGCAAGGGGAAAAAAAGTTTAAAACAATAATTATATTGAAAACAGAAACTTTTTGTATAAACGCACTCAATAGAAAAAGATGAAAAACAACAATACAAAAAATACAATGAAGCAGGCTAGAAAATGTATTTTGTTCATTAAATTTCGCTAAAAACCTTTCACGAATCGAATTTCCAAGTTTCAGTTTTTGATTGCAAGATTGGCTACAGAAACATTGGTTCTGATTTTGCCATATGTTCTGAAATTCTGCTTGTATATGAAACATCATGAAGCAGAAAGAATTAAGTTGAATTGAATATGACAAATATGTTTCGCAGTTTGTCCCGTTTTTGGTGTTCCTTCTCAGCTTTGAGCAACCTATTTTGATCAGTGTTTAAGCTGCCGTCAGGTAAAACCTGATAAATGAGTAATGTGTTGAATGTTTCCAACCAGTGAAACATTGGTGCTTTCCGAAAATTGTTCCTTGGCTTAAGTATGCATTATTGACGTTTGCTTTTCTGTTTCCAAACTTTCACTCAAAATTGCATTTGTTTTGATTTCATGAAAAAGAAGAGTGCAGTTGTCAGAATAATTATCAAGTGTTGATGTAGTATGCCGAACATGTATCAATCTCGTCGTTCGACAAATTGCAGGATTTTTAAATTTCTTTATCCTCTTTTTCCGCTCAATACAAAGGAAGTCTGAAAGCTATTTCAATACATATTTTGACTTTATTTTAATGACAAAACAAAATCTAAGTATTTAGATTTATCAACACTACTGCGCTGTTTGCAAACATACGAACAAGGGTCTGATTTCAGAAAATTCCAAAATTTTGCATTTGTGATTTGACTCTGCTCAAGTAAAAAACATCTGGATATCCGTTTAACTCTCTGTTGCCTGTCATGCATGTTTTGTGTTCAATATTGAATTCAAGTTGGCCATTAACACCCGTTTTGAATGTAAGCCTTCTATCCCAAGCTATTGCAAGCATTTTCAGTATAGCACGCCCTTCTGTATTTGAAGGAAGGTATGCACGTCTTTTAAAACCGTTAATGACATAATTTATGGCAATTGTAGAAGTTCCATATCCGGGAACTTTCTTCAGAATCAGTATCGCAGAATTCATTTTTCCGCAATTAAAAGCATTTCCAAGTTCGCATCCATCCAGTGCGCCACACCATTTGCATTTCACCCATGTGTGCGAAACACCAGAAAGAGTTTTACCAGACATTTGAATTTCACTGCGACAAGCCAGACAAAGCCGGAAAGAATGCTTGCATCTGAGTTTTATCCATTCTGCAGGGCCGAAATCACAAACTTGGCACGCTTCGCATGAAAGAATCGTGTGGACCACTGCCGTCGTAGAACACTCCTGTGAAATTTCGGCAAAAATCTGTCGGGAGTCGAATTTCCATGCTTGTACAGTTGCTAAAAACAGTGACTCATTTGTCCAGGCAAATTCTGGGACACTACTGATTTGATTTGAAAAAGGAGTTTTCGACTCGTACGTAATGGCATACAATGGAAAACATTGACTTGAGTTGAATATAACATATTGACTCGGGACAGCAATAGAATCGAAAAACAAGTCATACTTGCTTCGTTTTTGAGTAGCATTTTTCTCAGGTTCGCGAGTCGCGGCACGAAGCGTCCGGTTTGCGTGGATATTCAAACAGTCTCCAAGGAGAACTTGAAATATAAGTACTGTCTGAAATGAGTCATACTGCATGGAAAATGCCGCGTTGTCCGAAAAATATATTCCGGACCCAAGACTTCCCATATTTGCTTTTCTGTTGTCGAGTCCTTCTCGCAAAACTGCATCTACGTTCGTTTTCGTGCAGTGAAAAAGTAACGCACAGTTGTCGGAATATTCTGGGATTGTTGCTGAAGCGTGACCAAGACGGAAACTGATTTCTTCTGGAGAGAGACCACATGCTTGCAGCGTTACCTCATCGCGTGATTTAATTTTAAGAAGCTCCACTCTACGGGCACAAAATTGGGAGTAGAGTGTGGGATTTGCAATACGGTCGATTTGAATTTTTTGTTGCACGCCTGATTCTTGAAGAAGCCGAGAAATAACCTTGAATTCTGCAGATTGAGTAGAAACACACTTCCGTATGTATGGAAGTGATGGATGCGCGTGGGCATCAGCCATTGAGTCATTGTAATCGGGTGGTACAGGTGGAGAGTTCATTTTTCAATTTTTCTTTTTATTTGTTTATGAATATTTATCATTATCATTTGGGTGGAGAAAACCATGCAATCTAAATTTGTGTTGAATAATACGAAATTTAGTTTTTATGAGAAATAATCCAAGCAACTTAGCATTCAAAAACTAACCTGAAACAAATTGCCAGATGGCTTTATAATAACAATATAAAAATTATGATTAGAATTTAAATCTCAGGTGTTTGTAAAGACTTATATTTTAATTCTTATTTGCTGTAGACGAATTGGATCCACGGCATCTGCACCAAATGGATTAAGTCACTTTTGGGTATGTATATTTTCTTTCTTTCATATCCCACTGCAGTTTGTTCTTATACTTTTTTTTCTTTTTCTTTGTTGGGTATTCCCTGTGGAGCTACTACTTGTATTTTATTAATGCTTTAAAAAATAAATTCTAAAAACTAAAACCCTTATGCCCTAGTCCGTGACAGTTTAATGTAACATTCCATGCATTAATTGCTGCTCAGGGCATAAAATGATCTGAAGCTTGCAGTTAGTCTAGAGTTGAGTCAGACCAGAGTTGCTTGAGGTCTGCAGCCGTTGCAGTGGAACAGTCGCAAAGGTTATGAAGTCATGTGTCAGCATAGATACACTGGTTTTGGTGCTCAAGGTTCATCAAATTCAGGATGACATAGCAATTTTCAGAAAGTTTTTCCATTTTGTTCCTTCCAACTAGTGACCTGTTGATTGCTCAAACAGGACTTTTGCCATTAGCATGCCATATTTATGCTGCCAAACAAGTGACTATTTTCTTTTTCAAATCACAAATTTCAAGAATCGCTCCAACAATCTGGAAAATTATCTACTACTGCTTCAAGAGAGTCCTTTATACTGTTCCTAGCTTTTAAAAATACTTCTTTGTGATACCAACAGAGTGGAAAAGCCCTCATGCTCGTTTAAAAGATCTGGTTACTGGATAGTTCATTGGTTTTAGCATCATAAATTCCCAGTAACACATAGATACATCCAGGGATTCAGTGAGGCGAGCAGATGCCCGGTGGAATCGAATTCGACGGCCCACACGGTGCTGGCATAGGCGTTTGCAAGCGTGTCGGCGCAGTACCAGTCGTCGGCTTTGTCGCGCCACACCTGGACGGAGTCGTCGTGCGAGGCTAACACCAGTACATCGTCGCGCGCTGGGTGTAACGCGAGGCCCTTAATGTCCTGCATATGCTCGTGCATCACGGTCACGCACTCGAAGTCGCTACAGTTTATTTTCCGCAGTATGACAAAGGAAATTTTGAACCCTTGACATCTTGCAGAAAAAGAAGAAAAAAATTACACTCAAAAGCATGCGTCTTTCAGTGTAGTAGCACAACGAAATAAAGAAAAGGAAAAAAAGGCAGGAAAACTTTATTGTTTCCGTTAAGAACTTTTACAGCTTTTCCCCCAGAAAAAAGTGGGAAAGCATTATCCGGAAAATTTTTAACCCTACTTTTTTTTTCCTATTCACAACCGTCAAACTACACGAACAGCTACAGAAATGATAAAAAAAATAATAAGAAAAAATATGCAGTTTATTCAATGCACATTTTGCATGTGACAAGCAAGAGAAAGTAAGAGAAAAATAAATGAATTTAAAACTGGTGCTGGAATGCAATCAGAGGTGGCGATTGAACAAGTTCATTGTCGCCGGAACAAAAGCAGTGGTTGAAATCCGATTGGTACTTTTGATTGATGCTGTTGATGATGATGCTGCAGCAGTAGTCGGAGCAGTTGAAGCAGGGTCAGCATTTTGTGTAGCGGCTTTGCTCTTTTGAATCTTGATGGATTCTGACTTCATGTTCGCGACCATTGTTTGGTTAACTATTGGCATTTTTAATTGTGTGTGGTGCTTTTTGCTTTTGTTGTGGAGGGAATTGGTTCCTTTTATAATGCTACAACCAACCCTACTTTTTTTTTTCTTCTTTGTTGTGCATGGCAAAAATGACAAAGACTTGTGATTTCAAAGGGGTTTGAATTCCGATCCGATCCGGAATGGAAAAGTGCATACATTCTTCCCGAACATTCCTTAAGATTTTCAGAAAATCCTACTGAACTCGCATTTCCCTTTTTTCTTTTCTCTTTTTCAGTATCTATTTTCCACATTTTACACTTGCTATTTTTATAAAGCTGATAGTCGGTGCGCTAAGGGCAGAAATTGTGCAATCGTATATTTTTGTTATTAACACGCAATATTCTTATCTTGACAAAGCTCCCGGAACGTTGCCACTTATTTAAGAATATAAGTTGTTGCCGGAAAATTATTTATTAGAGCTTATCTACTCTTCATTATATAACGAAATTTACTGAAATGCAATTGTTTGAATTTTGGACCGATAACTTCTTCTTTTAACCTTCTTATTCAACCTATATAAGTGGATAAAGCTAGATTTTTGCAACAAGTGTTGTTAAATATTATTGTTAGAATATTATGATTTATGTGTGAGGCAAAAAAAAAACAAAAAAAAAACAAAAGCAAAAAGAAAGGCAAAAGAAACATGTGTAATAACCTTTATCATTGCTGTTGGGTCTGTCTTTATTTTCTTCTATAAATACAAGTGCGTGCTAAAATAAAATCATATTAACTTGGTTTTATTGTTCTTTCCGGAAAAAAGACAAAAGTTGCGTTTCAATCTCGCTCTATGCACTACAAGTATTTGAATAATTTTAAGCTGTGGGAAAGAGCAATTGAAATGTGCGGTGAAGTTAGGGGCTACGTGTGGCGCAGTGATTTGTTTTCCCTTCCACCAAGAACTTGTCACTATTTATGGATCGAAAAAAA
>JADGJH010000392.1:0-19591 GCA_027596945.1 Physocladia obscura
GAAAAAAAAGGAACCTCCTTCCTCGACTTCTCTTTTCCAACTGCCACATCGTATTCTCTCAGTCTCGACCATGAATTCTAACACGATACAAGCAAGTGAAATCCGGGTTTCCCCAATTACTTGTGATTCTCAGCACAGCCACTTTCGGTACAATTCCAAGCTTTTCAATAGCCTTAATGGCCTCTTTATCTACCGCAAAAGTTTGCACGTTACTGACGCTTGGGTCAAAAGTTTGTTGCGAAACCAGCAGGCCAACAATCGATTGATCGGTTTTTTTTTCTCCTCCTGTTCGCGGAAGCTGACGCACTGCAGGTGAATTTAAGTCCATTTTCTTGAAGGCTGCCAGATCGTTAGTTAACACAATCCAAAGCTCCACGTTTTTCGGGGCTGACTTGACTGTCCTGTTGTCAAGCAGAACTTCTTTCGGAACGTGGTCTATAGTGAATGATGTTGGAATGACTGGTGAAGCAAAGTGAATGCCGAGCGTTCCAGTGGGACCTAAAAATGACGTAATTATAATCACTATTAGTCGATAAATTAACCCACCGACACAAACCTTCAGTTGCCCAGCATTTTCCAGGTGAAACTCCTTCAGTTATAGCAATCATAGGTGAGTACCCAACTCTTACTCGATGGCCCATAGCTCTGCCGAAACTTGTATCACTGGGCAAAGTAAAAGATGCGCTCGTCAAATCACGAACAATATAACCACCATTAGCCTCCAAAGCAAAGTCTTCGCGACCAATACCATCTGCAACGTACTTTGTAAACGCATTCTGAATCAACGTGTCCATTACATCTTTCAGCGCCTCTGCATCGAGTCGGGTGGCCTCGTTTTTGGCACCATCAAACCGGGCATCAATTTTGCTGGCAATTTGCGCTTTCGCGTTATTGATTTCAACGTCCAATAGCTTAATGACTTGGTCCCGTGTCAGTATCACTTTCGATCCTTCATTAGAAGCATCACCGTCGTCGCCTGATAAAAACTCGTTCACAAGCTCTCTGCTCTTGGCGAGATACTCGCGGCTCTGTTTTTCAAGCGCCGCTTCTATTGTTAAGGCGGTTTCGGCCGCAGCGGTTTTTGCAGCTGTTGATACGGCGGATTCAGCCGATGTAGCGGCTGTCGATGCCGCCGAGGCTAACGCATCAGTAATTTCACGTTGTAGAGTCGTGCCAAAGTCAACTTTCACGGATGCTGCAAAATTGGCCAGTCGGGCTTCAATGTGTGTCTTTTGAAACGTTTCAAACCCTTCTGCGAGAAGGTCATGCACCAATGAATCGACTTGACTTGAAGACACAAGGCTTTTCGTTGCATCTGCTATTTTTGATGTGATAAGCTCTTGGATACGGGTCTCTGACACTGTTGGTTTGTTGCTGGCATTGTTTATGATGGGTTTACTGCTGCTGCTGGATGCAGGTGTGACGATTATTTTTTGCTTCAAATATGCCAAAAAAGCGGGATCCAGAAAAATCTGGCCGGTTTTGGCATCCTGTTTTGCAAGCATCATTGTTGGCACCTTATCTTCAATTAATTTCAGGACATCGTTTTTGAAAGCATTTTCATTTGATATCAGATGTATTTTGACGCCGGCAATCTGGTTAACTACAGCCTGCAGTTTTTCTTCAATAGATTGTATTTGTGATACAGTTGCAGCGTGCCGCGTGCCACCTGCCGAAATCTCATTCTCAAGAGCAGCAACAGTTGCTTCCAGGCCTGCGATTGACAAACCAGTAGATTCAACGGCGCCATACAGCGAGCGCGTGTCACTGGAAATCATGTCAAAAGATTTTGAAGATGTTTGGAATCCAGCATGCACTTGTTTGAGCGACGCTTCAAGGTGTTCGATGCGCGTCGCAAGAGCTTGGGCTTCGGTGATGTCCACGTATTTTACAGGCTCTGGAGGTGGCTTTATTTTAAAGCCGTTCTTATAGTTGCGTACTTGATCAGGCAAAAGAGTGCCCTTGACTCTCTTTTGAATTTCATTGGCAATATGTTTTGTCTTGTTCCAGAATGAAAAAACTACTTCGTTGCTCTGATTGACAGCTGATCCAAGGAATTTACTAGTTTGTTGAAATCCATGTTTTGCCACACTGTCTTTGGCGCCGCTGGTAACTTTTGCCAGTCGACTCAAAGAACCGACTACAACGGTATTGTACCAATCTAAAATTGCTGCATTTGGCTTGGCCACTGCATACGCCAATACCGAAGAAACATTGCTCCATTGAGGAATATTGATGTTGCTTAAGGCATTTGTAGGTATAATATTTGCAAAAATGGCAACTGGTCTTTGAAATTCTGGACGATGATAGATAATAGCAGTCGAAGTTGCAGAGAGTGTAATCAGCAGGATTATAATTTTTGAGGCTGACGCAAGAGATTTGTAAAAAGACAATATGTGAAGAATGATTGAGTTGAATGGTGTGATTATATAGTCTGATAGGATAGAAAAAGTGGTTGCAGCAAAAATGTGTAAGGCTGATGTAGAAATAATAGCTGGAGAGTTCAATGACGAAAATTGGTTTGATTGTGAATCAACGTCAAAATTTAAATCATTATTGCTGAAAACGTCAAAATTTTCCTGAAGTTCATTCAAATTCTCATTATCGTCATCGTACTGAATTTGAATGGTCTCCACAACAACTACATCATCATCGTCGTCGTCATCATCATCATCGGCATCAGCATCGCTGTCATTTCTTCCATTATCTTCCTCGTCAGCATATTTTTCTCGATCATCATTATCATCGGTATTATTGCTATCGTCATCTGAAAATTTAACGCTGGATTCGGTTTTAGCATTTTGTTTGTAGACAGCTGGTCTCTTCGGACGAGAAAACAGACGAATTGGGGAAATTGATGCAACGGCATTTTTAACAGTTTCCCACGGGGACGATTGCAAGCCATTCAGATTCTCTTTATCGTCCTTTGTTGAATCGCAACTTGAAGGTTAAAACGAGGAGATCAAAGAAAAAAACAACAAAAAAAAGCACCTTGACATCATCGCTCAAGGCGCCATCTAGGGTTGCATCAGAGTCATTATTTGTGTAAGTTTGTATGGCCGCATCCGAGCGCGGATTGGGGCGCGAGGCGCGAGGACTGCGAGGGTTATTGTCATTACCGTTATTAAAGCTGCTCCGGGCAGCGCGCGGGATGCGAGCTGATCTGGGGGTGGCAGAAGGGTCTGGGATTGGGCTATTGCTATTGTTGTTGCTGGTATTGTTATTGGCAGTTGAGAGTGAGTTTGCGATGGTGTTGTTGGCCGTGGCACTCGCGACGGATGAGTCGGAGGCGGAGACGGAGGGGGTGTTCGAGCTGCCCGTTGGCGCAGCGACTGAGGGGTAGCGGTAAGGGCTATTTGCGTGTTTGGCGGCGACGCGTTCGCTGCGCCGCGTGGGAGTTGCGGCGGGAATGGGAAGTTTGGCGCGCGGTGTTCGCGCGAGGACTGTCAGTGAATAGCTGCTGCTGCCGTCGTTAACATCGTCGGTGGCTCCGCTTGTTGTTGCGCGCCGCACACTTCCGCTTCCGGTCGTCCCGCTGCGCCTGCCCCCTCGACCACCGCCACCAGAAGTACCATCTCCTGCGCTTGCACTTCCGCTCCCGTATATCTCGCCGTTAATATTGCCATTCACGTTTATATTGTTGCGCTGCGGGGTCGACATTCGAACGACAAGTGAGTGTGCTGGCGCTTGTTGTTTTGTTTTGTGTTTTGTGTTGTTTTTTGTTTTTTGTTTTGTCACGTTCATCTTTTGACAAGAAAGATCAAGAGACAAAAAACTTTGCCTGCTCCCTTGCAATTCTTTTTGTAAAATGTGCACTTTTATTTTGCCTTTTTCTCTCGTTCTTTCTCTTACTCTGGTCTTCTCTGCTTGCCTTTTCTTCATTTGATACCATGATGTCCGATTTTTTCGAATCTTGGAAAACTTGATATGGAACGTGTGAGTGACAAGTTTCGTCAGTCGGTTTCGCAGATTGCAAGCAGGGACAAGACTGTGTCAATGTTCGTACCTCGATTTGATTCTGTTCTTCTGTTATATCGTATTTGTAGCATACTGTTTTGCGACTGGGTGGTCATTGTGTTACCATTGCTGTATCATTGTTGCTCACCTCTGCTCATAAACACCTTATTTTACTTTTGCGTGCAGCTCAATTCCACTGTCGAGCTCTTCAACTCATGCTCCAGATCCGCGCAAGTCAAAACCATCTTCGGCTGGCGTGAAAGGCAAAATGAAGCTTCTTTCGCGGCTGAAACGCTTTTACTGGCTGGTTGGTAAAGTGAACACCCTCAACGAAACCGATATCATTATTGACTTAGTCATCACATATGATCTTGTATTCTGTTTTGTTTTATTCAAAATCTCTTCCTTGTGTAGATTGATGCAGATTTCGATGGCCCATTGCCCCCTTCGGCCATATCCATCAGTGGGTTACCGGTCAATACAAAGAAAACAGACTTGCTCAATATTTTCAGTAAATACGGCTCTGTCGGCTTTATTAATCTTCTACCTGCTTCGGCAATTGACGAATTCTCGCTTCGAATAACTTCAAATCTTTTAGCTGCTTTGGTTTCGTTTGAAGACAAGAGTACCGACGGTTCCACACATCTGAAATTTGCTGGCGTTAATGCTGCACTACTTGCGGTTAAGTCAGAGAATCGTGGTTATATTGGCGGCTCGATCGTTAAAGTTGCTCTTTACTGTTTGTTTTTCCTTTTCCTCAACTTACCTTAACTCTTTCTTATTATCAAAATATGTTATCTTTTTTATTTATACAGCTGGAAACTTGTCCAGCCAATCAGATGAACTATCATCGTCGATTGACTCAATTGTGACGAACGGCACTTCGATAAACCGCGATTCCCACCAATTTCATTCGCAAATATCAACTTCGTTATTGGACAGACAAAATAAAGAATCAATGACTAATGGTGATGAATCCCGAAGGAAAAAATTTTCTGAGTCGTCCGAAACCAACCGAATAAATCTCCAACTTCAAAAAAATGAAACATCAATTGACAACTTTCAGAATTCACTGTCGTCGCCACTTTCAGTTACTTCCAGCTTAAAAAACTCAAAGTCACCAGGAGGAATCCATACAGCTCCATTCAGTATTTCGAAGCCGCCTCCCAGTATTCACCAACAACAGCAGCAAATTATAACGGAGAATCATCAGCAAATAAAATTTGTCATACACTCTAAGCAATCTCTAATTTCATTTCCTTTAGAATCTGCCATAAATCAAGAGCAAGAATACCCCCCTTTGGCCGCAACAACTTCAGTTGTCGCGACAACTACGAATACAGCATCTTTAATAAAAAAATTTGACAGTGAAAATGTCAGCGGCAGCGAAAACAAACCTCTTATACCAACATTATCACAGTCAGTTATTCTACCGCAACAAACTGCGCAACATGTACTCCAAAACGGCTTTTTTTCACCGACAATGGCAACGTCATCAGTAGCAACAGTTCCACCTGTTTTATTCATGCGTCAAATTATCAAGGATCCTATTGTTGCCGCTATAGTTGGAATGCAATCGACAAATATACGTGCAGCTGGGCTGAAGCAATATGAAAAACTAACGTCAGCGTTGCCAATGTCTCGTAAAAAAGATTTGACAGCAGCGTCTACGACAACAGCACGTCGGTCACCTGGCCGGAGCATCAGCCGAAGCCGAAGCCGAAGCCGAAGTCGAAGTCGAAGCCGAAGCCGGAGCCGGAGCCGGAGTCGGAGTCGGAGTCGGAGTCGAAGTCGAAGTCGAAGTCTAAGTCGGAGTCGGACTCGGAGTAGGAGTCGTGATCGTGATCGTAATCGAGAATCTCACCGAGAGTGCGAACGGCATCGAGACCGAGATCGCGACCGTGAGCGTGGGCGTCGAGATCGGGATCGAGGGCGGTATAGAGACGTTCCTCGCAAACGGAGCCGGAGCCGCAGTCCACGAAACGGAAATGCCCGAAGTAGTCGAGGTGAGCAACAGCAGCCATCTCGGCGGTATGATCGAAGTTCGAGCCCTAAATTACGCAACGGAAGACGGTCGCGTAGTCGGAGCCCAACATCGAGGCGGCGGGAGCGCAGTGTGGAACGGTATGATGAAGATAAATATGGTCGCGAATCGAAAGTTTCAGGGCCGTTTTCGAGGCCAAACATTTCTGTTGGTGACAGTAAGACGTATTATTCGGATCGTGGGGGCTATAGAAATGGAGACTCTGTTACCAAAAAATATGAAGAGTATAAAGCTCGGAACGGAAATAATATGTTGCAAAGTGTTACTGATATGGTATCTGCAAGTCTTGAGGATGGCCTTTTGAATGACATACGGCGACGAATTATGATACCGCTTGTTGACAAATATGTGGATTCATACTTAAAGAAAATGGCTGAAACCAAGAACTCAGTACCAACTGTAACAAGTGCCGACATAAGTTTTGCCGCAAAACAAATGCCTGACTCTATTCCGTTCAAAAACAACGGAAACCTTCCTATCACCACAGTTGTATCACAAGAATCTTTCTCCAAATCTGTCGCTGTAGTGGCAAAACAAAATGAAGACCGTGCTGTATCATCATCAAATATTCTTCCGAGCTTCAAAAAGCAGTCAACTAACCCAGTTATCATCAGCAAGCGCATTATTTCAAACAATAGTAATTCTGCTTCGGAAAACGGCGATGATGACAGGGACGATGAAAATGGTGATGGAAAAAATTACAATAGTTACAAGAACGATACCGAAGTTGTTGTAACGGCAAACAAAGCGGCGATTTTGTTTCAGCAACAACAGCACCAACAAAAAGATCCAGCAGCAAAAAAATCCACAAAAGACAGGTGGTTGGTACAGCGAAACCGATCCAGACTTTCGACTATTCATTGGAGCAGTGACGAAGAAGAGAAATCAGAGAATGCTGAAGAATTTGATAGCCTTGTTGAAGATGATGAAGTTGAAGATGAATACGAAGATGATGATGATGATGAAGAAAAAGAGGGAGAAGAAGGAGAAGTCACTGTTGTAAATTCTTCAGAGGGAACTGGAAATGACGGAAAAAATGCGATTATTTCCACTAAAGCCATAGAGAACGCTCGAGCTTCTATAGCATCATCTTTGGAATTAGTCGCAGTCATTGAAGTTGAAAATCCGACTGAGACTAATCAGCCTGCCGTTGTCGCGCTTAATGACAGTAACTCAGAAGCATTGGGAAATAAGGAAGTATCTCCAAAGCCAGAAAAATCCCTTTACGAAAGTCTCCTAGAAGCACAACGCAATTACTCAAAAAAGCGGCCTAGGCAAAATCATTCAAAGATTGCCGGGGATGGAAGCCCCAACCTGAAAAGTTCAACAGCCGCTGCAACAGCCGCTGCCGCCGAAGCCAGAGCGCGAAAGGCCGAAGCAGCTGCCCAGCGGAAGAAAAAGAAACGGATGCAATTATCTCAGCATTTTTCGGCTGTTACTGGGTATATCCGACCCGAGCGTCCAGCCATCGTGTTTCCTCTATCCCCGGCGGACAGCGCACAAGACTTGCTTCAGCCGTTTATTTGGCCAGAAGAGCCAATTAAAACATACAACTATTTGAATTTGAACCCTGGATGCGACGATGAGGATGTTTATAGCCGGAGTGAAGAAGAGGAAGTTGGGTGGGATAGTGATGCTTCGCTTGATTTTAGTGATTTGGATTTGATTGCTGGTGTTGCGGGAGATGAGCGACGGGAGGAGGATCTGAAATTTTTACATGCCGTTGCCGTTGAAGAGCGATTGCGAAGAAAAAAAAGCCGGCTTATGAAGCGAGCACAAAGAAATGAAATAATTGATGGTGAGATTGTTTTGTTTTTCGCTTGTATTTTTTCGAAATTCTGATAAAATTTCCATTCAGTGGAGGCAGAAATGGAGAAGCATAAAAAATCAGCGCTAGTTGACGAACTTTTCGTCACTTTTGGAAGGCATAGAAGTGGGTCTGCTCGAACAGAAGGGTTCTACAAAATACCGGCACATGAAAAATACAAGTATCTCAACAATAACAATAACAGCAGCAACCAATATCGAAATTCAAATGATCCCAATTTCATAGAATCTGTGATTCCTCAGGCTCTTGGTTTTAGTGCTGACGGTATTAGAGATGGTTTATTTTCTGGTGGTGGTGGCGGTGGTAGTAGTAATGCACGGTCACGCGGAGTTACGCGGTTGGTTGGCAGTGGAAGCGGAAGACCAGTATCAGATCCACAAATGCGTTCAGCCTCGAATTCAGTGTTCACTGCAATTTATGGAGAGAACGCAACGGATGTCATAAAATATAATGACATGCGATCGCGAAAAAACCGACTCCGGTTTGCTCGTAGTAAAATTCATGATTGGGGACTTTTTGCATTGGAACCTATTCAAGCTGATGATATTGTTATCGAGTACATTGGCGAAATGATTCGACAGAAGGTTTTTTTGTTTTCTTGTTTTTTTTGCTTCTGTTACTTTCTGTTTTATTTTTTTGTTTGTAGATATATGAGTTTGTATTTTGTTTCTGACGCTTTTTTTTTCTTTTTCTTTTCATAGGTTGCTGATCATCGTGAGAAAATTTACGAAAAATCTGGGATCGGAAGTAGTTATTTGTTCCGAATTGATGATGATAACATTATTGATGCGACAAAATCTGGAAATTTAGCACGATTTATAAACCACTGTTGTGATGTAAGCAAGGCAAAACAAAAAAACAAAAAAAACGAACAACTCAATTTTATTTTAACAGCCAAACTGTAATGCAAAAATCATTACTGTAGACGGTCAGAAGAAGATTGTCATTTATGCGAATAAGCCAGTTTCTGAGGGAGAAGAAATCACTTACGACTACAAGTTTCCAATTGAAGAGGACAAGATTCCTTGCTTATGTGGAGCTCAGGCAAGCTTTCTATTTACTTTACGCATTTTGTACTAAATCCACAACTTTTAGGCCTGTCGAGGATTCCTTAACTAAATCATAATTGCAAAGGCATAACATAATAAAGAAATGTTTTATTATTGCAACTAATTTCAATTTGTGCCGAAATATTTTTCCCACTGTGTTGATCCAAAATTTTTCAGCCGGTCAAAAACTGATGATGGTGAATCCAAGGCTGGACGCACGTCCACATTAAATACGGGATTATCCGGCTCATCGTGCCCCGAATAATAATCAATCACATAGCGAACATCTTTTCCACATCTATTAACTGTCCAATCATGTCTGTCGAATGGTTTATCGGCTCTATATATTTCAGTCAGAATTTGAAGGGGAACTCAGAAAAAAAGGAAAACCAAGGCATACCCATGAACGATTCCCATCCATCTTGCCTTCGGACTTAAATCACTCGGGCGACCTTGAAACCGGGCCAATTTAATATCTTTGCAGTCACTTTTTTATGAACGAAAAAAAGTGTTCTTAGTAATCACCACTTTTCGCTTTTTTCTTCCCTCACCAGTGATATTTGTTTTCCCATTTGAGAATTTCTCCCCAGCAGGCTTCGTTTAGAAAGTTATGAATTGCGACCATTGTTGGAACATCGCCTTCATTGGTTTCCCAACCTTTGCGTTTGAGTGCATTGTAGAAAGCTTGCGGCGACGGATAGTCCCAGTTTGCGCCAGACTCATCGCCACGTGGAATTGATGATATTTCCCGTTCAGTACTGAGCCGCTCAGATCCGCTAGCATCGTTAATCCCAAAAGGAATATTGTTGAGTGGATTTAGCTGGCCTGCAACAACCGGATGCCCGTCTGGCACTCGCGCATCAGATCCATGTGGAACTGGACATGCACTACTATTGGCTGCTCCGGCCACTTTTGCGAATCGTGCGTGATCAACTGGGCATTGACGTTTGTCGTTGTTAACTGCCATATAAAAATTTGACAAAAAAAAGAAAAAAAAAGTTCCACAATTTATTATTTTCAGTTTTTTCCAAAATATTTCATCGCTTTCTCTTGAAGCGTTCTTTTGCCCCTAAATCCTTCTTCTTATCCTCAGCTGCATTTCCTAACTTGGCGAGACCGCCGAATACGGCATCAGGAATAACTCTCTTTTGCAAGTTTGCAAATTCTTTCTTTCCTTCTTCATCGACATCTTGTTCAGATTCTGCATCAACATCCAGATCCAACTCCATGGCACCATTTGCATCATTTCCGGTATTTGCACCTTCGTCGTCGTCAGAATCTCCAATTTCGATTGCGTCTGGATTTGCCACAGTTGTTCCAACAACAGCTTCTGGGTCATCTTTACTTGCATTAACACCATCGGTGACTTCACTGAGGGTCGATCTGTCTTTAGCTGGAACAAATCCAACAATTCGTGATCCGCTAGGTTGCTTTTTTTCAGGAGCTACGCGTCCAGCTTTACGATCTTCTTCATCGAGTTCTTCATTGAGTCGTTTTGTTTGGGCTTCCAAGTTTGCTATAACATCTCCACTGTTTTCTTCAATTGGTTTTGTTGTAAGACCAGCAGCAGCAGCGCGTTGAGCCAGAAGTTGCGTTGAAATAAAGCCAATATCTGTATTAAATTTCGCTTGAACAGATCGCTTCAACCTGGAAAATTGGAGTCAAAAGAGGAAAAAAAGAAAAATAAGAAAAATACCTCAGCATTTCTTTAAACGTATCTTCGTTTCCATGTTTTGTTTCAAATTCTTGCCAATGTTTCCAATACTCTGCATCAATTCTAGGATCGGCAAATTGACTACCGTAGCCCCAAACAGCTCTTGCACGATCAATCTCAAACAAGCTGGCCTCCAATTGAGCAAATCTCATCGCCATTGTCCGTGCAGACTTATCAGGAAGGACTTCAATAGCACGCGTATATATCTCACGGGCACTTGTGCGGCCAAAAAATGACACTGATTTCGCAATATAATATTCAAACACTTGAAATCTATCAGCGTCACCGACGGCTCGTGTGGCACGGTCGTAAATTTTCATAGCATGACGCGTGAGGCCATGATCTTCTTCAAGTTTTGCATACAACAGGTACAATGTTTTGGCAAACTTTGCAGGGCATTTATCAAGTGCATGTTCAAATAAATCCCGTGCTCTTTCAAGTTTTTCGGCTCCGTGACGCGCCACAAATTTTTGCAGGTACAAATTCCATAATTCAAACGCAATCGGATAACCAAACAATTCGATTCCTTTTTCATACGCTTTGTAAGACTGAAAACAGAAGTTAAATCGAGAAGAAGAAAAAAGAAACAACAAAAACCAAGAGACAAACCTCTTCAAACCATTTTTGTTCCTCCAAAAAGTTTGCACAATTGATGATGATTTGCGGGGTGGCAATTTTAAGCTCCATTATACGCTCGTACACCAATTTGGTGCTCTCTACTGTTCCGATTGATTCTTCCAAGTCCACATAAAATGACCACAATTTCAGACTTTTGAAAACGCGGACTTGCGGAGACAGTTCTTCATCATTGTAACGAATCAATGCCAACGATGGTATTTTTTTTGAAAGTGGTGGAGATACAGTTGCGCGGCCCATAACGTCTAATGCACGATTAAACTCCTTGTGCCGTAGTTCCATTTCCGCCCACTGACACCAAAGTTCTGCTAAATCATCAACATGTTTGTACGCAACATTCACAGCACGTTCAAAAACCAAACGAGCCTGTTCCAAATCATCATTGTCCTCATAAAATGTTGCAAATCGAGTCCAGAGTAGGTGAAGTTTGCCAGAAGACTTTTTCGGAATGATTGTCTTGATGGCTTCGGAATATGTTTCAATTACCTTTTCCAAATTTCCGCGTTCTCTATGCAAATGCGCACGTTGCTCCCATTCGTTTACGTTATGCGGATTTTGCCGAAGAAGAACATCATTGACAAGAAACGGACGTCGCTCCATGAGTTTTTCCAATCTTGCCAATCTCATATCCACATCTGTTTCCAATTCAGCCTTGTCTTCCAGACTCACGTCATCCTTTTCGTCGAGTTCCGCAATTTCTTCCATTCGCGCAGTAATAACAGTCTCTTCAAATTCAGCATACGCATCAAATATCATTGTGAAATCTCTCACAGTCGAAACTTTCACAATTGCCTCTTCGTATATATCTCTTGCTGTTTCAAATTTACCAAGTGCAACATTCCACCGAGCCAGTGAATTCCAGAGACGTCCAACTTCATCAGAAAATTTTTCAAGACCTGCGCGAATCATTTTATCGACATTAAGAACTTCTACAAGCCCGAGCCCTTTCCCATTAACTGCGACGCCGCCATCAGCGCGCGCACTGCTATCTGCAACAGTTCCAAATAACGCATCACTCGTCGGTATTTTCATTGCATCAGCATGCTGACACACCAGCTCGCAAAACTGATTCCAGATTTGAAAAGATGTTTGTCCTTTTGGGCTCACATACTTTGGATCCGCCATAATAATAGATAAAACGCGTGCAGCTTCCGCATATCGTGGTGCCTTTTTCAGTTCTTTTATATCTTTGATATTTTCCTCGTCTTCATCGTCATTTTTTTCTCCATCTTCGTCTTCGTTCTCGTTGTCGTGATCCAGCCCAATCAGGAGTAAATTAACATATTCTTCAGCAGCATCCAGACCTTGGAGCTTGAGAAAACGCCGCCATATCCTCACAGCAGTTTCGCCGCTACATTGAGCAGCAAATTTAAGATACAAGTCCCACACACGGGGATGCTGGGTGATGGGAAGAGCCTTTAAAGCCCGGTCAAAAGCGCGACGCGTCCGCGTTGGGCACGGTTGATGCATGAGGAAGCGGCAATACGTCAGCCAAATAACAGGATGTTTGTTGCACAATATTAAGGCGCGTTCAAAAATACTGTTCATTGCCTCGTAGTCCGGATCGTGAATTTGTTTGAGGCGCTTTGATAGACCAGTTGCTGGGTTAGTGGATTTTATGTTGAGGATTGATGCAAGACGAAGGTCGATGTAAGCTTTCCACAGTTTGTAAGAACCCGGAAGTGCTGCAAGCGCTCGCTCGAAAATGAACGAGCGGGCGGCAAGAGGGGCTGTTGCTTTGTGATCAAGATAAAACAACCAGGCTTTGAGGAATTGCGGAGTACGAATGCATTCTTCTTCGAAGGCTTTGGATATTTAATATTAGCATTGATTACTGAAATAAACACCAACTCACGAATATCATCGGCAGCAATTAACATTAGCATTTCTTCTTTCGCAAGTGGCAAAGGCGCAGGAAGCGCAGGTGTCAATACAAGTGCAATTTTGTCTTTTATTAGCGGTGGTGGCGGCGGAGCTTTTCCTTTCGGCTTTTTTAAGTTAACATTTGGTGTCGAATTCGCGCCGGCAGATTCGTCATTGCCGGATGAGTTTGGATTGGGAGAAATGCTTCGACTGCGCTCATAGTTTTTGCTATCATTTTCATCTTCGCTGACATTATCGATAACTTTAACTTTGCCTTTACCCTTGGCTTTGGCTTTTGCTTTCGTGGTAGCTTTGCTACTCACACTTGACAAACTGGAACGGCCTCTTCTAAGTTTAGTTTCAACTTCATTGTTGTCGCCTTCCATCGGCTCATCTTCGTTAGCCTCAGCGTCACCGTTGCCTTCATCCGCAATTTTCTGTTGCTTATTTTGCAGTGAAGATCTTTTACGAGGTGTTGGTGCCGCTGTTGAAGCTGACGAGGATGATTCTTCAATTGCATTTGCTTTGGCTCGTCGCGGCGACATATTTTCTTTAATGACAAAAAACAAATCATGAACTCTCGTTGCCCACTTCTTCAACATTTCAAATCACACTCGGATTTGATACTTGCCCGACCGACTGAATGCTCGAACTCCCTATATCACAGAACGTTGAAAAAATGAAAAGAGAGTCAGCCTTTGACAAAAAAAATATATAATTTAAAGTAATTAACCTTAAAAGGCGCATACGCTTCTCCATGAACATTTAATTGATCAATCTTGAGCCCACTTGCCGTGTGCATTGCAACCTTAAATTCAACAGTGACATCAACAAGTGGTGAAACAGCCAAAACTTGTTGTTTTTGCACTCCGCCATTTGATGCCGAATTATATGCTCCATTAACTTCTTGCCCTTGTGATTTCTCGGAATTGTACACTGTTAAATGTTGCTTGCTGCCACTTTTTTTTCCGTTTGTCTTCGGTGTGTATGTACCCAATACTTCTTCAACAATCGCTCCTTCATTGCCATTTACATCCCCGTTAGTACCTGTCGATGAAGTATACAACTGTCCCGTCAGACTCGGAGACGGTGCCTCCGGTGATATTTTCGGTACAATCCAACGCATTTTCTGTGCAATATCAATCGTCAATCGCGCATTTAATAATCTTTCGTTTGTCAACTCACTCTCGCATTTTGATCATATTGCACACTTCCAACGCTTGCGTCAATTTTCGCAGATGATATGCTCGGAGGCAAAACTATTGTCACAATAACTTGTTCGAGTGGTTTTCCACCTGTGCTTAGGGCTTTGAGACTGACTTGCAGTGACCCTAATTTATGGTTGATGTTACAACTTGTGCACCTGTATGAATATAATTACCTCCAGCTTTTGTGAAATAAATTTGAGGCTTAACAACGATGGGCAAATACTGCGGATTTGTGATAGGAAGCCTTTTTGTGTTGTTGATGTGTGTTTTTTATTACATTTTTTAATATGGCTTTTCTGATGGGAAAAAATGCTTACACATAATCCATAAGTTTGAAATCTCCATCTGGCGGAACAAAAGAAATGATACGTTCCTTATCAAAGCGAAAATAGCTGTAATAGAGTAATATATATATCAAAATGCTTGAACAACCAGATGTGGTGACAAACCGAACGCATGGATGGAACGCCGTCATAACATCCTCAAAAATTTTCGGATTTTGAAAGTTTAAAGTTAAATCAGGCATTCCTAGGTAAAATGCAAAAAATTAAATGATCAACACTTGAATTCATCAATCACTTCGAGTAATAAAAAAATTGTTCAACCTGATAACTTTGAAGTACATCGAACTTCCCCAGAAATATTTCCAGATAAAATCTTGCCATTCCTAGTCAATTTTGAATTTAATTTAATTTAATTTAATTTTTTTTTTTGACTTCCTTCACAGCCAAAAAAATATAACAAGAGAAAAATATCCGTACTTGTCTAATAAAACATTGAGACTCTCGATAATATCCATATAAAACTCATTTTTGGCATATTTGATACCCGTAGTTCGCCAAGGAACCGAAAATGAACCTGACGGAAGTTTTGATGGACCAAATGTGCTGGAGATACATTTGATGTTAATAATATATTTATATTTAAAAATATTCACTTTGGTCCAAGAGCAACGGCGTTCATCATACTGGATAATAGCGATGGAGGAGGAACCATATCTTTGAGAATAGCGGTTTCTGTAATATATGGATGGCCGTTGTCGAGCATTTCTTCCAGAAGCTACAACAAGAAAGTAAATATAATTTTGATGAGAAAAGAGAGACAAACTTCATAAACGACAACAAAGTGCTCTTTAATGATAATCTCTGAAATCTCGCCGAAATAATCAATTAGAATGTCGACGATTCTTTGCAAAAATTCGATAATCTCCAAGGGTTGGACTGTTATTTACGATTTGAAAATTTCGAAACAGGATTAAGAGCTTGCGCGGTCACTACCTTCTTCCCGAAATAAAGCAACAAAGAAAAGACTATTGCGCTGGATGTGCACGAGATAGAATTCGTCGGTGGAGGCGAGCGGGATGACGTCAAAAACATTGGTTTCGTTAACAATAACACCACCGTCGCCGCCTATATAGAAAGCACCGGCAGGAGTGGCAGGCTGTTGGACAGTAGGGATGGAGGATGCGAGGTTCGACAGCGAAGGGATAGCATTGGACAGCGAGTTAAGGGCGCTTGCGGCTGCTGCGGTAGTCGATGCGGCGGCGGATACTGCGGCAGCAGAAGCAGTGGAGGCTAACTGGCCCACGTTGATGTTGTTCAGGTTGATTGTGTTGGACGACACCACTGCAGCTAGCGCATCGGCAGCAACAGGCACCTGCGGAAATCGAGAAGGACAAAGAGCGCAGAGCATCGCATTATCGCATCATCGCAGAATATCGCATTAAATTGCATTGTATCGCACAGAAGATATGAATCAAATAAATCAGATCAGCGCGATACGGGTATGAGTGTTCTGCTTACCGTACGCAGACGGCCTGTGCGCGCAGCCTGATCAAACACGAGCGCCACAGCTTGACGTGCCGTTTGTGACACCTGCGCCGAGTTTCCATGGCAATGTTTTTCGATAAGTGGAGTGCTTTTATTGGTATTAGTTGATGTGCCAAAGTGTCAAAGTCTTTTAGCTAATCCTTCCATTGATTCTGTCTAACACATGGAGCGCAAACAATCTGATGTATTTAAGCTGCTGTTGCTGATACTTATGTCGTTATTTTCGCTCACACGCGATCTGCTTACCCATCGTGCGCACTGAGGATGAAGAATGCGTCCATATTTCCTCGAACCTTTTTCCGAAATCAACTTGAATGATTGACTGAGTCGACAGACCCTCTCTACAAAGATAAAGTGATTTGTGTAGGCGAATGCTTTTTGTTACATTTTGGTCATGGTTTAGTTAGCACCACAGGCTGTTTGCATTGTACTTTGGAGTTGCGCTGTGGGTGTACTCCTCTTTATGTACCAACTTGATAATGTATTGTACCAAATATATTTACCGGCCTGTTTTTGGTGTCAAAGCAGGAAAAGGGCTGGGCCGTGTTTTGACACGGGGTTTCGTTGGGATTTGCGGAAAAAAAATGAGGGTTGAACACAGTGGTGGCACTTCACTTCCCTTTTCTGTGCAAAAATCAAAGCGGATGCTGGATTCCCCACCAATTTCCATCTCGCCCGCATCCGAAGGTAGCAACAGTCATTATATACTCGCAAATCCCAGTCGCATAACTGGAAATGCGAATGCGAACGTGAATCTGCATGGAAATGGAATTTTGCATTCTTACAGACACGGTCTCGAAATCGGAGCTGAAAACAGAACAAGACGCAAGTGGCCGCAATCAGACGAGCCCGTTGCCACACGTATCTCTAATACAAGTACATTCCACGTTGCTCGCACTGACTTTGGGTTTGCAGCAGTTACTGTGGCGGCTGCAGCGGTGGCGCCGATACGCAAGGTGCAAAATAATGGTGCAGCTTTAAATGGGACTGAAACAGATAGTGACAGTGGGAGTGACGTTTCTTACTCAGGCTCGGATTCGCCCTCAAGTTCGTTCTCAAGTTCAGACGACTGCAATGACGATAACAATCGAGATGACACTTTGGATTATGATGATTATGGATCAGATGATGGAAATGGGGATAATATTGAAGCCAACATCACCAGCAACATTCGCAACATCAACAACAGCAGTGGTAGCAGCAGCAGCAGCAGCAGCAAAACTATAACTGAGATTTTCAATAACAACAATGATAACGATGATGGTGATGAAGAAAATGAAGAAAATGAGAACGTTTATGCCGTCAGCACATTTGTAGCTACAGTGGCCGGACAAGCAACGGTGCTTGCGGGTGACGTGCTGCAGTTATTAGATGATTCTAACGCATACTGGTGGCTGGTTCGATGTGTGCAGCGCAATGAGGTTTGTTTTTTATTCAAAATTTTTTTGCCTATTAAAACATTTCTCAGTGGGGATATATTCCTGCTATCAATGTGGAAACTCCAAATGAGCGTCTCGCCCGTGTTAATGTTAAGCGTAATGTTATTATTGGTCAGGCTACTCCTGAAGAAGTTCTTGGTGAATCACGTTCAATATTCTCTCTCAAACGGCGCAAATCGCAACGAAAGCCTTCAACCAACAATTCTGCTCTCTCAGTTTACAGTCAAACTAGTAATGGCAGTAGTTTCTTGCAAATTGGCCCCGTCAATGGAAATTTTGCATCTCCAATCACTTCTCCACGCCGCAGAATCACTTTCGCATTGGTTCCCATAGTATTTACACACGAAATCGACGACGATTACGAGGACTACGTCGACGATGATTTTAGCGACAGAAGCAGTGCCAATCCAGTCAACGGCAATATTATTGTTCCCACTAATATCGATTGTTCACTATCGCCACCGACATTAATTGAAATATCGGACTCTAATTCGACCAATAATACTGGAGACCAGAATGGTCGCTCCTCGCCAACGACCTCTGAAGACTCTTACCCACATGAATATTCACAGATTGCAGGAAGCAATCAATTGGCGTTTGGGCAATCGAATTTACCAAATCTTCCTTCTCAATCGCGTTTAAAAGGAAAATCGTCGTTGTCAAAAATGATGGACCGTGTATTTGCAAAAGTATTCATAAATTATTTTTTTCTTTTTCTTTTTAAAACATTTTTCTCCCACCCTTCAGAAAGGAAAAGAAGAACCGGTAGAGCGAGGGTTTTCTCCAAAATCTTTAAATGCATCACCATTGGCAAATGCACCAGTTGTCAAAGTTCCGCCGACCTTCCCTGTAATTGTACAAACACAACTACCCCAACTTCCAACTCCGCGGTCTTCGCCGCCAATCATCAGAATCTACCCGGGTAACATCGACACATTGACAACATACAAGACGATTCCATTCACACCTACGTGCACGGCTGCAAAGTTACTTTCAATTGCGCTTGCCCGCTTCAAACGCGATAATCCCAACATATTTGACCAAATGAGTCCCAACAGCCCGCGATTCGCCGGTGACGGCCGCAGCGGCAGCGATAATAGCAATAGCAGCAGCGTTAACAGCAACGATCCGAACCCGGGCGACTTTTATCTAAGTGTACTGCATATGGACAGTTGTCAACGTGTACTCGAGAATGATGTTGTTGTGTGGGAGTTTCTTGAAGCTTTGCGGAAGAAAGATACGTTGCCGGGGCTAAGCAAAGGTGTGGGAAGTATAGGAAGGGGTAGTGATGGGCAGGCGTTGATGGATAGAAAGACGAATGGAGGCGGTGAAAGTGGCGGCGCAGCGTTATTAGGAAACAGTGTGTTTGACGATGATAAGATTATTCGAGTGATTTTAAACTATCGCACACCGAAGCTGATGTTGGTGGGGGGGTTAGAAGAAGGGAGGTCTGAAGTAGGTCGTCTTGTTTTAAGTAACGGCCGTGTTAGTGGCGGTGGTAGTGGTAGTAGTGAGCGTGAGACAGTTGATGGTCGACGGTTTAGGAATTCTAATGTAAGCAACTCTAATGTAAGCAGCAATAGTTCTAGCGCAAGTAATGATTATGTAAAAAATGAGTTTGCTGGATCAGCAATGGTACGAAGTACAAGTTCGTCTGTAAGTAGACGCCGCAACTTAGGAGGAGTGTCGTCCCAAAATGGTTACCAAAAACCCCAACAACTTCAACAACAACAACAGCAGCAGCAGCAGCAGCAATTTGCGTTGCCACCAAGACCACCAAAGTCGTCGTCTTCAAAAGAAATGCTTGCACGTGTATATATGGATGTATTGGTGGTAGGTGTTGAAAAAAGTCGTCACGACAACTACAACAGCCACCGTATATACAAGACTATCAAAATTTTCCCACAAACGACTGCACTTGAGGTTCTGCGAACAAGCTTGAAGAAATTTAATAAGGCTTTTGCTGGTGAATTTTTTCAGCAGATTGAGGATGGGTACGAGCTTTGTGCTATTAAAGATAATGC
>JADGJH010000394.1:0-10056 GCA_027596945.1 Physocladia obscura
GCCTGGAGTGATTCCATCAAAAACTCGGAAAAATTGAAGTTTATTTGGAAAAAAGACATTTTCAAGTGAAATGACAAAAACAAAATGGAAATTTATTATCCTTGAAATCAGCTACAATTTTTATCATTTTATTTTGGGTCCATCCCACTGTTTCTCAATCACGAATAATCCAACCCCATCCTGTCCACAAGTGTTGAAGCTGCTCCTTCAAATCTTCCGCTGCCAGAACAGCAATAACTGCGCCAGTCGTGTCACTCTTTTCCACAGCAAGAGGCAAGACTGTCAATGGAACAACTGTGTCACTCTTTTCCAGAATGACAGGCGTCACTGCCGGTGCAACAACGTGCTCAACCTTGCTTGTGACTACCGCCTTCTTGACCTTCTTTTTCTTTTCCGCAGATACAATAACAGGACTTCCACCTCCCAATTTTGCCACCTCAGCTGTTAAAGATTCCTTGTTCTCAGTTAAAATTGCAAGGGCTGCCTGCAACGCATCTCCAGTAACTTTCTCGATCTTCAGCTTTCTGACAGTTTCGCCAGCCGCTTTGATCGTTGCCTCGAGCTCAATTACCCGCGCAGTCTTCTCAAAACCAGCCGGCGCCTCACTAAGCAAGACGGCTTTTGCACCCGAGGTATTCTTGGCAGGCGCAGAAGATGCTACCGGTTTCACTGATGTTGTGGCATTCTGCGCGAGCCCAGAATACTTTGCTCGCAAGTCACCTGCGCGTTTCTCATCGATATGAGTGAACAGATACTCAACTTTGCCAAGAACATGGCCGCCATAAAGATCTGTCGCATTCCAAGTATCTGTGATACGACGCGTTGGCGCGTTCAGCTGGCGAATAATATTGGCACTTGTTCTTGGAAGGTATGGGTAAACGAGCGCACTGAGAAGATACGCAAGGTTCAGCGCAGTTGCAACAACAATGTCACACCGTGATCGGGAGTTGGTGAAAAGTGTGTTATCGATCTTGTTGTCTGAATAAATTTTTCGTTTTTTAAATTCAGAAATTCACATATTTCACAGAAATACCTTGAAGATATCCATTTCCAAGAGATGAAATATTCATGAAGCACCTCAAACCAGCCCTGATGCTGTTACAAGTCTCTAAATTTTCAATATAATTTGCAAGAATCTCATTAACATCAGCAATAAATTTCTTTTCAACATCGCCGTCGACTTTGTATTCTGGAACAACACCATTATATTTTGCAGTGGCGAACTTCATGACACGATTCACAAAATTTCCGAGGTTAGCAAGAAGCTCAGAGTTATTGGCTAGTATGAAAGGAGTCCACGCAAACTGACTATCTGCAGTCTCTGGACGATTCAAAAGCAGAAAGTAGCGCCATACGTCAACTGGAATTTGAGAATCAGAAACGTTGTTGCCAAATACGCCAACCCCACGAGACTTTGAAAACTTAGTATTTTCGTATTGCAGATACTCTATTGAATTCAGTGAGATTTTGCAAGACGAACTCTTGATACAAATACAAACCTGTTGTGGAAACGTGATGTAGAAGAGTATATTTCTCGCCAGTTCCAATCAACGAGCTTGGAAACAGGACAGTGTGGAACGGAACATTGTCTTTACCCATGAATTGATATAATTTAACATTATCCGGATTTTTCCACCACTTTTGCCACTCTTCGGTGTATGCTGCAGTGATTGAGATATATCCGATAGGTGCATCGAACCATACATAGAAAACTTTGTCCTTGAATTCTTCTTTGGGAACTTTAACCCCCCATTTCAAGTCTCGAGTGATACAACGTGGTTTAAGTCCTTCTTTGAGCCAAGCTTTAGTGATTTGAGTAGAGTTTGCTGACCATTTTCCTATATATTTGAGGTCAAAGACTTTGCGATTCGCAAAATTATTAAACTGCTTGGCAAACCTTCGGCACTGGATTTGTTAACCCACTCTTCCAAAACCTCCTGAGCGTCGGTCAAATTCAAGAAAATGTGCCTTGAATCGCGTTTGACCGGTTTAGCACCGTCGAGTTTACAACGGGGCTCAATAAGTTCGGTTGCATTAAGAAGTTTTCCGCACTTGTCACATTGATCGCCGCCAGCATCATCGTAAGCACAATTCGGGCATATTCCATTAACAAACCGGTCGGCAAGAAAAGAGTTGTGAACCTCGCAATAAAGCTGTGTCACTGTTTCGTGTTCCGTTTTACCACGTTCATCCAGTTTTTTGAAAATATCTTGGGTAATTCTGGAAGGATCGTTTTCATATGTGTACATATACAAATATATATTATTTTTTGGAGAAAAAAGTAAAAAGTGCGTCGGAAAAAGGATGAAAGGACAGGATTAACGAACTTTGTTTGTTCATCAGTGGAAGTTCGGCCAAATATATCGAAATCGATATCAAACCAATCGTACGTTTCCTTGTGCAGTCTGTGGTACTTGTCACAAATTTCTTGGCACGAAAGACCCTCTTGAATGGCTTTTGTTTCTGTGGCCGTACCGTATTCGTCAGTGCCACACACATAGAGTGTATTGTAGCCTCTCAGACGACAGTATCTGCACACATATTTACTTTAACCACGGGGATAAAATGAAAATAACACACCTGGCATAAACATCGGCACTGAGAACACAACCGATAATATTACCTAGATGAGGAATATTATTAACGTACGGAAGGGCGGACGTGATGAGAACGTTCTTGCGGCCTGCAACAGGAAGTCTGCACGAGGCAAAATTAGAGGCTGAGAAAATACACAAGGCGAATTAAGATAAAAAACAGGATAGTATTACATCGTGCGTTTATGGTGATCCAGTTCGATTGCAACATCAGAGTTGGTGTTTCTGCTCATGATGTTTTCTTTTTTATTGTAATTTTTTCGAATGAATCACATTGAGGACATTCTATGTGGTGGAGGCAACTTGGTAAGTGTCTAGACTGCAAAGAGTGCGAATCGACACTATCTAACACCAGATGTAGTGTAATAGCGATGCGTTTTTTATGTTGGAAACAGAATAGTATTGCATGATTTAGTTTCTCTCTCTCAACCGTCATTGCATTTGTATGTGTAGATAACGGCCGCACAGCTGCAACAAGCAGCCGGCGGAACATTAGCAGAAGCTCGCAGTTTGCTTGCCACATATCGTGATGCCCACAACGACTCAGTTCATGCTGTGTATTTGTTGGTGTCCGAAAATTCTCCTGAATTGTCTGAGCACAGCAACAATAATGAATTCAACGGCAATACGATGCGCGTATGGCTGGCTTCCGAAAATTCTCTGCCTGGTATTTATATATCATCGCTTAAATCACTTGTTACCTGTTTCTCATTCTTATGAATTCATACCCACATGCAGTTGGTGGAACAACATGCGTGAACCTGTTCGCAATTTCAAATGCTCCCATAAAAGTACATTGTATTTTGTCTAATTTGTTTCTGATCACACAAATTCCAGGATCCCAATAGTTCAAATATCATTGCAAATTCTTTGTCCGAAATCAAAAAATCGTTCACAATTCCGTTAGTTTTTCAAAAAACATACGTACATACACACACAAACATATTCTTTATTTTATTTCAAATTAGGTCATGCCGCAAAACAAATATTTCATACACTCCTCGACCTTTGTTCACAAAAAACTCGGTACAGGGATTTTCTGTCCCTGCTGTTGCTGCCACAAAATCAACAGCAAAAACCACAGAAATGGCCCCGACACTTGCAACAAAACTAGTGCTTTTAAATCCCAATCAATCATCAACTCTCTCAACTGCTTCTTCAAAATTAGTTTCGTCAGCCCAGGCGAAACCAAAATCTCATAGCACTAAGCAGCAAGCATCGAAAGCTGGCTTTTTCGCCACTCAAATTAAGCAAGCTCAAGATATTAAAGCAAAACAGGAAGTGCTTGCAGCCGAGAAACAAGCTGAACGAGAAAAAATGAAGGAAATTGCCATTGCCAATGCTGCAAAAGATGCCGTCCTCCATCGAAGCATTGACGCAAAATTGGCGACAATGTTTGATGACGATGATGATGCAGAGCAAGAAGACGGCGGAAATAGAAAAAAAGAGGAATATTTTGAAGAAGGTATGATTTATTCTTTAGTTTGGTGCTATTTAATGCCAAAGAAATTCAAATTAGACGACAAATGCTCTGAAGAAGGAGACCGTGAAACAAAACGACTTAAACTTGTGTTAAAAATGAGTGAAAAGAGTGAAGCCGAAAACGAAGACAAAAGCTCGAGTTTACGTTCACATTCAGATCTCCAGGGACATTCGATTGACGACGATATAGATGTTGAAATGAATATGAATGATCCAGCAGAATCTCAGCAAGAATTAAAATCACATGAATTTGTCGGAATTGAATCTAATACCGCCGGCGATCGTGATACTATTGAATATATAATACGGCGCGTCCGACGTCGTCGAAAAATAACTAAACAAGTGAAAGAAATTGATGGAAGATATATGTCAATGAAAGACGTTGATGAATGGGAATCATATAGTGAAGAGGAGTCCGTCCCAATTGTTTCACCTGTCGCGAAAATTCCACTCATTTCAAAAAATTCAACAACTGAAAACCCTGCTGGCTCCACTGCAACCTTACAAAATGTTGCTCAAGATACGGAAATGGTTGTGAACAAAAAAAATTCACCAGTCAAGCAAGCAGCAAAAGGAAAAGTAACTAAAAAGAACAATGGAGCTGGACAAAAGTTGATTTCGAGCTTTTTTAAAAAGTAATGAATGTTGTTGGAAGAACGGAATGGTGTTGTTTTTTGTTTTTTCGACAAGAAAAAAAAAAAAAAATTTAACAGGAGAAATTGATAGAGATGAGTGAGGAATCCCAGCTCGAACATCGAATCGCAGCGGTGTCTCTTCGCGCCATGGATTTGCTATCTCGTGCCCGAATGAATGCGGATTTTGTTTCAATGCACGAACCTAAAGACGAACGCGAACAAGAGAATCGTCTCATTTCACTTGCTTCATCACTAAATAGTAACAGCGCGTTCGAATTGAACTCCAAAGCCAACCACAAAGTTGTTTGGAATCAAATAATCCCAATCAGTCGCTCCGAAAATTTCCAGCACGATGCTAATAAATCAGTCACATTCAACGTCGAATTTCAAGGCAAAAATAAACAGATTAACTCAGAAGAAAGTCGGGAAATTGATCAAGATTTGGCGTCTTCGGTTTCTTTTTCTCAAATACGAATTCCCCCAACTCCTCACAGCCATCCCAGAGTAAATCAGGAGGTTCCGATCTTGTTTGATGAGAAACCTCCTATTTTGGTTTCAACAATTTCGAGTTTTCGAAATAATTTACTTCGACACACAATGTTACCAACTGCTGATACTTCTTCACACGATATATTTCTGTCATCACAACTAAAAGAGCTTGGCAACGAAATACTGGTTGGCAAACATTCACCAACTATAAAAAAAGATTTCACGACTGATCAAACGGCCACATCAATTTCCAACAGCGAATCTTCATTTGCGGTTGCAAAGAATAATTTACCAATTTCGGAAGGCAACTCAAACTTTTCATCGAAAAGAAATGACAAAATTGAAAAATCAACAAACGAGGAAGTTATAACACCCCTACCCCCAGTTAACGACATTCACGACGCCCAGAACAAATTTCCTGCTGCTAATTCATCAGAATTACCTTCTGAAAGTTTGGAAAAGAATAAAACCGTACAATTTATCATGCCAAATGTTGAAGATATCACTCATCAAATGTATTCTTTGGAACAAGTTCAAATACATATGTATGAGTTGAATAAAAAATTTATGGAGCATCACCAAACTTTGATTGGACAACAGCGCGAGTCAGTACACGATTATGTAAGTTAAATGAAAAATCCTTCTCTTTGTATTCATGGCTTTATTCTTTCAGGTTTCACAGCAAATGCAGAGTTTTCAGGAACTTCAAGAACAGCAAAGTTTTTGGCAAGCTGATCATTTGCACAGATTGCGTAGCCTTTATTCACATGAACTTGATCAGCAACTTGCTATTGAGAATAAAATTCAGGAAATCAAAACAATCCGCTCCAGCAATATCATAAATGAAGTAAATAGTGAGATCAACAAGGATGATTATGTTGAAACATCAAGCACAGATCTCAATACCAGCTCAAAATACTACAATCAGGTTAATTTGGCTTTAGAGCTTAAAGAGCAAATTGAAACATTGAAACACGATCTTCGATCGCTCGCTCACTCAGTTTCTGACGAAAAAAGTGGAAATTTGATTCGGCGAAATACCAGTTATGAAATGCAAGATACCAAAAAGATTTCAAATAGCGCGACAGAAACGATTAAAGAGGTGCTACGCAATTTTAAATTATACTGCATATTGAAAAGCGGACGACTAATAACAAAATAACGCAGTTTCGCGGTTCGGTCGATTCCACGATTCAGCAATTTCTCGAAATTAAAGACAGAATACTAAAAAGCGGTATTTCTCGCGTTTTATCATCAAATTTAACTGCATCAACTCCACAACACTCGAAAAAACCTACTCATTTTTTGCCAGAAACATTGCAACAAGAAAATGACGCCAAAACTGAAAATTCGATACCGCGCGAATTTTTTCAACCACGTGGACTTAAACCGGTTCGAAAAAATGAAGTCGTGAAGGATGAACAACAGGCATACGTGTATTACCGTTCGGTCACTCGAACTATTTCCGAACTTTCACAACAAAAAAATGCGGTATTATCTAGTTTAAAAGAGAACCCCGAAGAAAAAAGATCGGGAGTAATATCCAAGCTTTTGGATGGGAAATTTTATTTAGATGAACGAAATTTGAAAGTTTTGAGACAAATTGACCACGATGTATCATCTGACAGTGTTATGGATTTCATGAACTTGATTGACGAAATTGGTAATGGCGGAGTGTCAGACCCTAAGAGTGAATATTTGACAAAGTTATTGTCCATGGATAGAATTGAGGAAGTCGTTAGTCAGCAGATTGATCAGGCAATTTTGGAATCGGTAATTTTGACTCATACATTGATTTTATCAAATCTAAAATATGAGCAGAAAAATTTAGTGCCCAATCCACTGAAAACAATTGATAAAAACGAAAAAACTACGGATGTCAAAGATCTGACCGAGTATTTCCCGGTCGAAATTTTTAAGGCAGACGAGCTTGAGAACATAACCAAAAAAAGAAATATTCCAACCCCAAAAGCAACCACTGTTAGTAAAATCCCAGGTATTAGTTTCACACGAGCAGGTTTGAAGCAAGAGCCAGAAGTACAAAGAATTAAGTAGGTAGAATTACCATTTATTCAATTATTAATATTTTTTTCAGACGGGCAAAAATATCCAAAACTGTTGAATCTCGTCGACAGAACTACATGTTTTCAACTGCAGAAAAGTCAATTCCATTATCTTCTGTTAAAGATCGGAACCAGAGTCCTGAAAAACGCGGAATACAGAAGCAAGCTGAACATGCAATAACTGAACTCGAAAATAATGATATCGGAGAATCCATTGAAAAATATCACATCTCAGCTTTGTCTTCAAAATTTTTGAAATCTGGAAAAGTTATACAATCGAAATCTAAGCCTAAGAATCTGCAGCCACCGAGTTCTCATTCTCTGCCAAAACAAATTGATTCAACGCAACGCATTCAAGTCGAAAATGAATCCAACAAACCATCGCGAAAAGCTCCATCATCAATTTCAAATTTTTATAACGTTAAAGTAGCAAATGCCCCAGTTTTTCTTCGCCGATCAAGTATTCGCCCACCCACTCTTCAGTTTTTGGAGACAAATCGTCAAAACTCAATTAAATTATTTGCTGAAGATGCTAGACGACCTGAAACCCCTCCAAAAATATCAAGAATAAGGTGTGTTAAAAGAAAGTATAAACATCGCTTTTTAATTTTTCAAAAATGTTCGTCTCCAACAGGTCCAGTTTTCCAGAAAAAATAATTCAATCTTCCCTTATTATCCCAAAGCAAGGTGTATATTCAGTATCATGTCACAAGCCTTGCAACTAATTTTTGTAAATATACTAAAGATTCAAAAGCATTACTCGAAGTTCGTAATGAATTTGCACAAACAATGCCATTGATGAGTGATTTAGGTATTCAAGTGAGCTTTTCTTTGAACGAAGAGAAGCCACAAATACCACACATCTTGAGTGAGTTTGATGAGGTAGTTACAGAATCCTTAAACCAAATTCCAATCGAGATTCCAATGGATTTCGGAACCGCTGCGGCACTACAAATAGAAACAAAGGATATGGAAATTCAGTATCAGAGCCCAACAAAAGTTAGTTGTTGATTTCTTGATATTTATTTAACTTCTTTGTGACTTTGTAGGATGTCTCTATCCAATACCATACGCCATACGAATCAGTAAGTGGCTGAAAACTATTTTTACTAGCTAATATTTCAATTAGTCTGCAGAAATTTCAACTGTGGAAGGAGCTGAGATATTTTCTGGACTGGGATTTAGCCAATCGGCACCACGACAGGAAAACTCAAAATCAAACTTTGATTTTTTCAATAGAAATCAAAAAAATGACTCGTAAAATTTAATCAGTTACTTTCTTGTCTCAAATTTATTAATTATTACAACCAGCATTCCATTTTGGAACACACGAACTGAACCGACTATTCCTGCCGAAATCTCAGAATGGATGCGCGCGGAGGTCTTATCCCGTGTTCTAAAACGGCACCAGGAAGATGTTATTCCACAGACTAATCCCGAACAATCGCCGATACAAAAAGTTACTGCTGTTGTTCAAACAGAACCAGAAGCTCCGAATCTTCTCGAAAAAAGGCAACAACTGAATCCTATGCCTCCCAAAACAAAATTGTCTATTTCAAGAAGCATTGTGCGTAGTGTTCACGCCGAAATTACTACAGAAGTGATTCCTGAAACTGAAACAGAAAATACTCGCGAAATTAAACTCGAATCAGTAAAGCTGCAATATCCAGATGTTGAGTCTGAGGAAGCTTCCAAAGTACACACAAAAAACAATACTCAAATGGAAAGTCAGAATCATGTGTCAAAAGAAGATGAAAGAAAAGAAGCCGAATCAAAAGCGAGGTTGGAAGAAGAGCGAAATCATCGAATTGAAATGCTCAATGAGTTGCGCCGCATGAGAGAGGCACAGGAACTTCGAGCCGAACGGGAAAAAGTTAGAATCGAAAAAGAAGAAGAAACACGAAGGCTTGAAGATTTAAAACGAAATTTAATCTTAGTGAAAAAAGAGCAAGAGTTGAAGAATCAAAAACAGGATTATGAAAATAGACTCACTGAAGAAAAAAAAGACCGTGAAAGGCTTCTTGAAGAAAAACAGAAGCAAGAACAAGAAAAATTGCAAGAATTGGAGCTGAAAAAAAGAGAAACTCGAATTGAACCAGCAATTGAATACAAAAATTTGAAGCTTCGAGTAGAAGGCGAGGAAAAGGTGAGATTTGTGTGTTCTATTTTATTCTTTTTTTTTTTTTTAAATTTAAAATTTAAAATCTCAATGTTATTGTTTCAGCTCAAGAGCATCGAGCAGTCTTCAACAGGTCCAGCAACTCTTGGTTCTAGTGATTTTGATTCTTTTGGAACAAGCACTTTATCAACAATGATTTCAGAAGGAGAGGTCTTAACTCAGTTTTACAGGTTTGAATTCAATTCAATTACAGCACCTCATTAACGAAATTCTGCAGCGAAGGAGAAATTATTCGCAATTTTGTGGAAAGGCAACTTCGTTCTGCGCAAAATCAGGACGACGATGTTACGTCGAGAGATCTTGTAAGTGGTAGCATTGATTTGGCAATACCGTTTGTGCGAAACAAGACGCGTTTTACTGTTCGCCCAAAAAAAAAGAGAGTTGCAATATCAAATTCAAGTGATGCGGCTGGAAATGACGGAAGTTTCAGTGGAAGCGGAAATTTTAGTGGAAGTGGAAGCAAAGGAAGTGGAAATAGTAGTCGAAAAAGCTTGGGAGAAATTCTCAGCCCTGGCGAGTTATCTCATCTTTGTGCCAATCATGAAGAATCAGCGAAGAGTCATTCTATTGACCAAGGTAATAATTCTCCTTTCTTTTTTCTTCACAAAAGATTC
>JADGJH010000395.1:0-19517 GCA_027596945.1 Physocladia obscura
AGGGTGTGCTCTTCGTGTGCTTGGCGCTGTTTGCGTATCGCCAGCAAGTGCAAGAAGCTCATCATCAATATCCATTGTCGGTCTTGCACAATTGTACAAGAAAAATCATTTCGACAAAAACTCCATTTATAAAAGAAAAACGACAGAGGGAACAAGTTGGATTAAAAAGCAACTTAAAATAACTCATCAAAAGCGATTACTAATGAAAAGATACGATAAAAATAAAATTAACTGAAAAATTAAATGAATAAATGGTCCAGCACACCTTGTTCCTTTTTCAAAATTATTCAAGATTTGTAAGCTTCATATACCATTGCAGCTACCATTCACAAGAAGTTCAGCAAAATTTAGATTTTTTACTCTGGTCAAGTTTCCATTGGAATAGATTCCATACATTCCCAAAAATCCAAGCTCTTCAAAATACGGCTTTGACTTAAAATATGCTGTGAATTCTCCTGGGCAAATCATCAAAACATCATCAAAAAGTTCAAATATCTCGACACGCGGTTGGTGAATTGTATAAATGACAGTTATTCCCAAATTCGAAACTTCTGACAGTATTTCAATAATGGCAATAGCGATTGTGCTGTCTAAACAGCCATTAGTTCAAAAATTTCAATATAAACGTAATAAAGACTTTCCTAAGCCGCTGATTGATTGATCGAGAAATAAGGTAAGTGGAGAAGCAGTTAGTTCAATTCCAATGTACACACGCTTGCGTTGCCCGCCAGAAATTCCACGCTCAAGAGTTATTCCAATATGTACGTGACAGATATGAGTACGGCTGAAGTATACGGTCGTGCACAAATGCAAATGTATGGGCTGATTCCTGTAAAGAAGAAGTTGTGTTTTGGGAGTCCGATTTGTGTGTGGGTTCAGATTTAATGGTTTGAGATGACAATTCTTCCAGTTTCAAGAAGTTGACATAAAATAATAAAATTTGATACTGGAAGGTTTGTATTTTCTGATGAAAGTTTTGTACTGATTAAGTGGTGAATGCAGGTTTATAAGTTTAAACTGATCTGAGTTTTTGTACGCGTTTATTGACTTTGGAATCATCTCATTAATCAAGTTTATAAGTTTACACTGATCTGAGTATTTATACGCGTTTATTGACTTTGGAATTATTTCAATAATCAGATTTTAAATCACCTTCCGCAAAGCTCACGCTTTCATATCAATTAAAAATTTATTGATCTCTTCTTATAGTCAGAACAAGCCTTCTGCACAGAAGTCAATTATAAACTTCAAATATAACTTCTGTAACAGTGGCGCTCAACAATAATTGGAATATTTTCATAAAGCAAAGCGAAACGAACTAAAGAACGAGAACAGAACAAAATGGAGAAAATAATACAAATTGATAGTATCCTGAGGAGCAATTTAATAACAGCAGACATCACATATATAGCTGTCGCAAATGGACTTACTGGTGCATTAGTGGCATTAATGTTGCCAGCACTAACAAACATAACATTGAGGCGCATTGGATTAGTAAGAGTATTGGCTGCAATTAAAACTAGTTGTACTATACCACTACTTGGATCAACATTATTGAATTATGAAAGTAAATCAAAAAAAATATCAGAAGGAACAAAGGATTATAGGGATAAATCGAGGGTGCTCCAAACAAAACATATAGTATTGTACATTCTTTTAATCGCAATATATTGCGTATCTTCACTATCAAGCAGTATTGCAGTATTATTATTACCAGTGACTACAACGTTTACGAGCAGCTACGGTGCTTATGTGCCAGGTACTTGCTCGTTATACGGGGGTAATACTGTATGTGCCAATACTAGCACAGTCGCAGCAATGGCAAGGCATATAGGTGTGGGCAATAGTGGGACAGTCTCTTCATCATGCAGTGATACCCAAAATAGCATTGCAACATTAAATGGCACGGAGAGGCGCATTGGAATGCAACCGGAGGCGACAAGAGAAGTGACCGCAATGATAGTCGCGCAACCGGTACAGTCATACTATTGCAGCAAAAGCGTATGCCAAAGTGTGATAGCACTACCACTACACGTAAACGGGTCAGGCGGATGGTTGGCATTCGGTAACCTAGGTGCAGGGACTACGCAAAATTATGAAGCTATAGCAGACGTTGGGATAGACGACGTGTCACGAAGTTTATTGTCGTTAACGACACAAGTTACAGAGGTTGAATACAGATGGGGTATTACCTCTTTAATATTCAAGGATGTCAATAGCCATCAAGTTAGCCTAATAGCAATATCAGGTGCAACAACGAATGGACCTAATAGCACTGTGTTTATACAGAAGCTGGTTCAGAAAGGAGGCGATTGCGGTACGATGGATGTAACATCGTTACAGATATTAGGAACGGGTGTAGTGGAAAGCGATGGCAGTTATCAAATAGTTCAAAGTGGTTACCCATACATGCCGGGATTTCCACCGCCCGAGCAGATCTCACCATCGTTATGTTTTAGTTATGAAGTGAAGACTAGATCATTTTTTCTGGAAATAGAAGCGCTGGGCAATGTCAATATGCCTATGGGAGGACTATTTCAAGTTCTGGACGTAATTAGTATGACTTGCGAGAAGAGTGATCCTGCAATAAAAGTAGCCGATGAGTCACGATCTGAGTCAAGCTGGGCGACGACTTTCTCGGCGAATTACTACACAGCGATATTAATGGCATTATCACTGTTAGTATATATGATAGACTGTATGACTGATAGAGTACCGGGCAACCTGTTAAAGTCATACATGTCAGAAATGGGACCATATTGTGATGTAATACCGCTATCCAGCTTATTCGTGAGGACAACAGAGGTGATAGTAAAACGAGGCGAAGTGTATCACTATCAGAGCATGGGGGTTGAAGATGTTGTAAGTGAGAATGTGTTAAACAAACGCGAAGTAAACGAATTGAGAAAAAGGTCACGTAACGGTACGGCTATGATAGGATCATGTAAATCACGAGCTAAAGTGGCTATGACAGTAGACAAAGACTGCATAGCGATAATCAAAGAGTTATTAGCAGGTGCGATGCGTGATTCGATCATAGTTATTATGCGAGCCCAAAGTCATAATGATATAAGCAGCGGCGGTGATTTGGAACCAGTAATTGATATGACGAACCTGCAACAGACCAAAACGTGGCCGACCTATCATGAAGTATTCAATAGTGTGCTAGCATCAGTACTAACGGTAATGTAATATTACGGTGTAGAAACTTGCATTAATGAATGTTATTGCCTGACAAAACAGCTGTCAATTCAAGGGCTAATGCACGAAGAACAGATAGTGCAAATGGTCAGAGATAACTACAAAGACTGTCTGGAAGTGGACGAGGCTATAAGATGCACCATGATAAGAGTGGAAGATGCACAACGTGCGTTATTTCGGTCTGTTCAAGCTATAAAAGCAAAACATGTTCAGATAAAAAGAAATGCCAAGTGCAAGGATAAGCAATGCAAAGGTGTATTTCAGGAAGTGCAAGCAGAGAGATAAAGATAACAAGCGGCAGAGGAAGGATTTGAAGGTTTCATGAAATCAAAAGATAATATGAAAATCAAATTTTTTGTGGAAAAATAAGTCAGGATATCAAACCTTACAATGTCACTGATCAAAAACAATTGAGAAGAAAAATTTAGCAGTGCAAATCCACGGAATGAGTATTCCACGTTGTCATCGCCACATTTCCGCAATATTTTTCAGAACAAAGATCTAATCTTTCATGTACCACAAGATGAAGGTGCAGAGGTGAATGTTGTCAATTTAGTGTTGTGCAAAAAACTGAAGAAGATAATCAGGTAAGTAAAGATATTTTAATATATAAGGTCTCTGTTCTTAATGACTAACAGAAAATGGTTGCACTTGCGAAAAATGTAAATTTAAGGTTGGAGGTCTGGACTTCAAACAAAGCATTTAGATTTTGCCACCATTGCATCAAAAATGAATATCCTGCATTTAAATCTGTATTATCTTGAGTTGCAAGATCTCTTGCAAAATTGCCATCCAAAATTTTTTTTGTATCACAACAAAATAACCTGACATTTTGCCAAGAAGCAACAATAACAAATATTGAAATATTTTCATGAATATCTAGAGCAGTTTTCAATTGCTCTGGACCAAGACGTAAACTTGGTCTAGATGAACATTCAATTTTTCAATTTGCCAAGATTTTTTGTTTTAAAACAGTAAAATAAAGACTATCCAATGGCAGTAGAAAATGAGTTGTGCTTTTTTTTGTGATAAAGTTGTTCCAAGATTGTTAATCAGCAACTGAGGAGTCAAGCCTGGATGAGCTTGAGACCAAACATCCAAGAACTTTTCAAGCATTGGAATCAATTGCTTTTCAGTAAGATATCCATTTCTACAAAATGCAAAGTATACTGGTACATTGCTGAGATGAGTTTTCTTTGTGGATTCAAAAGCAAAATCAAATTTTTCAAAATCAAACAGCATGATAATAAAGTTCATGATATGTTCACTTGCAGCAGAAATAAAGGGAATCATGCTTGCATAGCAGCCACACTCACCAACATTAATATTTGGTCTCTCAATAGTATTGGTAACAATGTAAGTTTGCTGAGAATTGTTATTCTCAAGTTTGATTTGCATTTCATCAATGTTGATAATATTTGAAGCTGTTAACCACTCTGCTGTGATCCAATTTTCAAAATGCTGAACCCATAGCTTACACTCTGAAAGGGTAAGTAGACTGATTTGTTTAGCACTCAAATACTTTGCAACTCACTGCAAAATTTGATTTTTGCGCCAATTCATGAATTCCACAAACCATCCATCAGGATTTCATTCCACAGCTCCATACCAGTTGACACAATATTGGAAACCAAAATCTAACAAATCTATGTGATGCAGAGGATGGTAACATATTGCTTGTATGTCCAATAAAGTCACAAAAAGAATTGCTTCATGATTGGTGAATGTTTGTTAACCATCCAGTCAGTTTTTGTGTTCCAGACTACACTGATACAATTCTCTGGCCTGTTCAAAGGAAAAATGGTGTGTTTTTGCAACTTCACAAATAGCCTTGGAGCAAGATGCTGTAGTTGGTAACAGGTTAGTAATTTCACTCAAAATCTATCTCTGGGCTGCATAATCAAGGCCAGATTTCAGATAAGGTTGCATTTGACTGTTCTTTGTACCTCAAATTGGTACCATTGATGTAGTTGAAAGAACTTTGATGTTAATTGTCCAAAAGGTATTATTGTTTGTGGCATAGAAAAAATTCTTTGCCCTGAAAAAATTGTGCATTCAACAAAAGTTGTTATGGCTCTTAGTCTGCAACCTGACAAAATATTGTTTGAGAAATTGTTGGCTTTGAATCCATACTGGGTATGGTTGTGTATGCTGTTAGGTTCCTAGTCTTGCAGTGTTTGCAGAGCATTTGGAAAAATTAAGGAATGAATTTCATTCTGAGAAATACAAAGATGCAGATGGAGTGCCACTGCTGAGTAAGGAGACAATTAAAGAGCTTAATTTTTTGATTGTACATGTACGCAAGGGTTGTCTCTTATGCTTAGAGGGAATGTCAATACATTTCAAAGTCTGTGATGACAAGGAGGGTCCTGCTTGTTATTGTTGCATTTGTCAGACAAGTTAGAGTCCTTCCATCAAAAACTTAAAATGATTTTTGACTCCTGTAATACAAATGTAATAATTAACATCTTTATTCACATAAAAAGTTTTTCAATTCATTCAAAGTCTTGTTCTTGGTTGCAAGACAAACAAAATTTTAATTATCATTTGAAATTGAAGAAATTTCATTTTCAATTTTGTTCAATTGGCAAATTAAAATAAAGAGACCATTAAAATGGCACCATAGAAAATAAATAATTTAGAAATACCTTTAGAAAACTGTCACATTATCCCATTGATGTGATTTTTATAAGTTTCTGAAGGAAAAATGCTG
Organism: Physocladia obscura; assembly: GCA_027596945.1. Lineage (NCBI taxonomy): Eukaryota > Fungi > Chytridiomycota > Chytridiomycetes > Chytridiales > Chytriomycetaceae > Physocladia > Physocladia obscura. Next base: position 5,915 of record JADGJH010000395.1, read on the forward strand.
ATAACTTGTAGTTCTGACAACTCTCTCCTAATAGCTCCCAACACTACTCAACAGTTGGAGATAAAAGTAAGGAATGTAGTTGAAGTTGAAAGTTTAATCCTTAATATAGACTTTGTTTTGTTTAATTATAAAGTGAAGAACAAAGTTGGGTTTAAGTAGTTTTTGGAGTAGAAAAAAAAAAAAAGAAAAAGAATAGAAGACACTTGACAAGAAAAATTGTTGGAAAGCAGTCAGAAATTGCTTGAATTGTTTTTTAAGTTCTTGACAGTAATAGAAGGCTTGAGAAAATTCTAGAAATTTCTTGGAGGAAATTAGATTAGCAATCTAATTTACATCAGATGGGATACAAGCCTATTTTTGCATTTCTTACACATGCTACTGAGTCAAAGGTACCTTATCTGCAAATTCATTCATCTGTAGAACGGCATTTATTTTTGATGCAATTGAAAGTTATTTGGCTAACCATTCAAGTTTTGTACCACATCAATACTGTTGAAAATTCCAATCAATTCAAACTCCTTTTTTACAGCATCTATTTCTACACCAAATTCTGTTACTGCACGAATGCCTGCTATTTGCATTACACCAGCTCCATTCATGGGTGCTGTTGCTTCATCAAATTTAAAAATAATACATATTTTTTTCATGTCAGAAGTGCTCCAAACAGTGTTGACCACATGTAACTCATAGAAATCGTAAGTGTATAAATCCTCACTTGTGGGTTAAAAAAAAAAAAATTCATTTGTTAAATTTCCACAACAAAAAGTCTGTCCACCATATAAAGACCAGACATTTCACTTTATCCACGTAACATCAAAAAAATTAAAGAATAAGAAAATAAATTTACAGAAGAGTCAGAGAAAATAGAAACAGGAGTGTTGTCCCAGCCCAATTTCCCTCATCACACACAGAAACAGAGCAACGAGGAAACTTTTTGAACTGGTAAGGGGATGTTGTAAGTCACCCCAAGGTGAGTCTGATCTTTCACAACGCCATTTCTTCTTCCCATGGATGCGTATAGGAAGTTGATGGTATAAGTCGTGAGGCAGGAGAAGGAAAAGAAATGGAAGGAGAATATGGAAAGCCAAGCAACGAAAAGTGCTGGTCAATTATATTTCGTTGGTTGCAGCCAAGAGATAGAATCTGACATGTATTGGAAGTTCATAGCAAAATTTAAAAGCGAAGAGTTTGAATTTTGACGAATGAAAAAAGGGTGAAAGGGATTCAAACGTTAAGCAGCGAACAAGCAAACGGTAAGTACATATCCCGTTGCTTAAAGTCGAGAGACAGGAACGGAAAAGCGACAACAGCAATGACCCAACCCAGTTTTCCTCGATGCACTCACGGAAAAAAGAAGGACGAGGAAACTTTATGAGCTGATACCTTTTTACACAGTGTTGTAAGTCACTGCAGAAAAAGATTGGGATCGGATCTTTCACAACAGCGTTGTCGCCTTCCCACGGATACGCAACGGAAAGTTGATGTGTATAAGTCGTGATAATTTGGTATGTGGCGGCAAATGGAGCAAGCGAATAGATGGAAGCAAGGAGGGGGGAAGTTTGGGCGAGCGAGTGACTGAACGCCAGCAGCAAGCTAAACGTTGCGCTTGTTGGTGGATGGCAGTAATGCTGTTTGTTGAGTGTTTGAAATAACAAAAAGAAAAGAGCAAAAAAGGCACTTGGAAAAAGTCTCCGACTCAAAATCTGAAATATATTATGTTTGTCATATTTCGTGAGAACTCTTTTTCATTATTAATTCAACTATTTTTTAAATAAAAATTATAAATAATTCAATTCAGTTCTCGGGCGAGCAATATTAGAATGAAGTTATAACATCTTTTTTCATGTATTTAATTTAGATTACAATACATTGTTTGAATATTTTTCAAAAAAAAAGGCAGTTTTCATTCAGACAGAATGTTACTAATTCACTTTTTTAACAATAGAAGTGGCATGTACAAATTTTTGACATTTGTACATATTTTTTTATTATAATTTTTGCAGCAGTAATACTTGTATGCCACTCATGTGATACATTCAAATTATCAATTATCAAGTCGCAAAAACTCAAAATATGTAAATACATATTGATTAAGAAGTCAAAATATTCAAACACTTTTTATTGTATAATTTTAATGTCGAATTTCTGGCTTTATTTGAAGCCAACATGAAGCATGATACTACAACTCACTTTTTAACATCAAATCACATGAATGACTAAATATTGCAACAAGATCTGAAATTTCTTGATACTTTCTGTTGTAATAAACTCCACCTTTGGATTCCAAACTGCTACCACATTGTCAAGTTCAGCATTCACAGTCAGAATTTTAGATTCTGTTGCTGCCAAAACTCTGTCAGGCTCTGAATCATGTTGATTGAAATATTATCTGTACAAGTCACAAAATACTTCTCCCACAGTCTCAAAGTGAACAATAGTATTGCGGATTTTCTAACAGGCATATTTTGAAACTGCATTTCCATCAACATCAAAATAGTGGTAAATGCAGCAATTTTTTTTCGTTCGCGGTGTGATCATATTTCGCAATTGATTTGAGAGCTTCTTTACACAGATTGCAAGAATTTGAAAATCGCTCTGCATGCAAAACATGTTGGTTGAACAATAAGCACTTTGTTACTGTCAATATGTTCTCAGATAAAGTGGAATCACCGGTCGTAAGGTGCCAACTCGAAGACAGTCGTCTCTTCCATACTGATCCACAGGTCTGCCAATTCATTACAAACATTTGTTAAGCCAAAAGCGTGTTATACTCGGGAGCCAAGAATACGCACACTGATTCTGCAAGCGAGTAGATATCGGGCATAATTTCGACTTGCGCACACTTTTCATCATGGTCGTCTTGATTAATGGCGTAAATGTCAAGCCAAACAGGTTGGGAGCATTCTGCAATAAATTTTTTAATCGCAGTCAACTTTGTCGCACTGCTAATTAAAATTTTTCCGCGATTAGTGGAGTTGAGAACATCATCGAGTGGCGAAACGTTTCCCCAACGGTGTGAGATTGCGACAGATATTGACAAAACTCTGGATTTCGCAAGCTTTCCTGCAGTAAAGTAGGACGTTAGGGCTGCAAGGTGTAATTTTGCTCCGAAATTTTCAAGGAGGGAAGAAATTGCGGGATTCTCGTGTTGCTTCCGATCCTTAATTAACAGCTCAGTGGGGCTGTATGTCACATTTGTGTAGTTGTTATCGGCAGTTGTAATTTCTGCTTGGTGTTGTTTAGGCGAACAATCATCTGATGGCAACTAGCAGCTACAACAGCAACAAAACAGACCAACAATGCTTTGTCTGTACTCGACAGATTCGGTGAATTTCGAATTGAGACTCATGCGTAGACCTCACTCGGATCGTATTACGGCTAACGAATTTGTCACTGAAATAATTTTGACACGAAAATTTCAAAATTTCAAAATGATTGGTGTTTTGTCGTACATATTTCGCAACTGCTGGTTTATATGCTATTGTCGGTTTGTGAATGGACTTACTGTTGGTTTTTCAGTCATTTTCATTATCCTAGCTCATGTATATAAAGTTCCTTTGGGTAGTTGACAGCTGGTGAGATGAAAGGGCTTTCCCTGGTCTTAAAACATACTCATGAAAAGTTACCATCATTTTATTATTTTATTATATTTATTTATGCGCTTTAAAACCGCAACTGAAATCTAGTTAACCTCATTGTTCTAGTCTGGTTGCAAATTTCGGCGTAAACAAAAACGTCAACTCGGCGCCAAATATAAAAAATAAATATTCCGAAAAAAAAAACCTCTCCACAAGAAAACCATCACATCACGAACACAAAAATGCCATCATTAACCTCAAAATTGTGCACACTGAGACTTGTCTCACTGCTGACTTTTTTGTTCAAAATATGTGCTGTCCGTGCTGACATAAACGTATCCGATGCGCCACAGCTTGACACCTGCTCGAAAACAAGTTACCCGTCTGTTTACACGCCCGGAAAAACAACGGCGCCCATCGTCCAGGTTGCTTTTTCTCAAACGATCAACAATGCAAACCCGCTCTACTGCAGCGGCACCTTTCTTTTTGTCGATGGATGCACAGTTTGGCTTTTCCTTTTTTTCAATCTGAAAAGCATTTTTTGTTCTAAAAAAAGGTGTTTTTCCACTAGTTCACAATCAAAAACTTTACGTTCCTCAATGCCTACCAGTCACAATGGTATGGCGGTGTTGTTGGCCTTGTTGATGGCAAAATCGAAGTGAATCAGAATGCTGTCACTATGGTTTCGGGTTATGTGTCGGCTGTTAATATGATGGATCAAACTTACTCGTTGAGTACAACTGCCGGTGCTGCTTACTCGTAAGAAAGAAAAAAAAAAGTCACCTGCTCCGCCTTCCGCTCTTGGACTTGCAAAAAATAGGTAGTGAAAAAACAAACTTACATGTGTTTCAAAATAGGTTCTTCAGCGTAAACCAGTTGAGACTCTTTGATACTGTACAGAACGAAGTTGTTTGCACAATTGATTTGCCATGTGAGTCATCAATAGATAAAAATACAGATGCATTCTGTAATAAATCATCTATTAAAAACAGATGAAAACCCAAATGTAAATGGAACAAGCGCGAGCACAAGCAGTAGTGGGACCACTGCCACTGCAGCAGGAAGCACCGCAAAATCATCCAGCGCAGCCGTTGCAGTTTCTTGGATATTTGCATTGGTGACCCTTTCTTTGACGATTGCTTGAATATATAAGGAAATCAGAGAAAATATTTTTCACAAGGAGGATTATTTTTATGTTTACTTGCATTTCTTTATTATCCTAATCTGACAACCTTTTTTTATTTCTATTATTATTTTACTTTTATTATTCCTCTTGTCATAGTGTGTTTCGCTTCATAATTCTATTAAAAACCATTTTAATTCTGATTTGCATAATAATTCGTTGGCAAGAGTCACATTCAATCAATCAATCTGAAATTGAACTTTCTTTTCCCCGGAAACTGAAAATGGCGCAAGTCCCAACAACGATAATCTTCACCGACGAAACCGTCACAAACTTTGGGTCGGGTGCCCCAGGAGACCCATCACCGGTCGGAAACAACGGCTATTGCGGAAATAACCCAACAAATGAGTACGTTCCTTTTCCTTTCTTGCTTTTATGTGAAAACAAATTCGGCGCTTAAAACAAAACAACAAAAAAACATCATTGCTGTACAGCTCATACTTTGCAGCCGTACAGCCTGAACTAATCGCAAAGTATCCGGGTGTATGCGGTCAATGCCTTCAGCTCTCATGCACAAGCGTAAGTCCACAGTAAAGCAATCTCCATTTCTGAACAACCGAAACAAAATACTGAATACCGCCATCCCCGGAAAACAAAACCGCGTGTCTAAATAACACATTCGAAAATCACACACCAAAAACAACAGTGCGAGTACGGGGTCGCGGTAATGGTAGTCGACGAATGCACTGGCTGTACAAAAGCATCTGACAACGGGTCCCTCTCAATCAGTCAAATGGCAATGGGAAATATGCTCGGCGGTGGAGTATCTGCGGCGCAAAAGAAGGGTGTTTTGTCGGGCGTTACGTGGGAAGCTGTTTCGTGTCCGACGACTTGGGGCCCGATTTCGAACATTGTTTCTGGCGGCGGAAGTAGTACCTCTTCTTTATTTTCTTCTTCGAGTGTCAGTGCTACTACTACTACTAGCTCTTCTGGAAATGGTTTGTTGTTTCTGTACCACAAAATTCTTTTTTTTGTTGCGAGCGATTTTTTTTTTTTGATGGTGTGTGTATGTAGTTGTTTCGGATTCATCCACGATTTCGACGAGCTCCTCAGCCACAACTTCTGTGGATGACGCAGGTCCCTTCCCAGTCAGATAATTCATTTAAATACTGAAATAATTTTCAATTTCAAAAACAATAAATAGGAATCTCATCAACATCGTCCTCATCCTCATCAAACACTGGCCCAATAATCGGCGGAGTGGCAGCTGGTATATTTCTTCTCGCTGTCGTAGCGTTCGTATTATGGTTGAAGAACCGCCAACACAAACAAGAACAAGAGTCGCAGAACATGATGATTATCAATCGATTCGGAAACACTTCTCGTGGATACGGAAGCACGTTTGGCCGTACTAGTGGAAATGCACGAAATTCGATACCGGCGCCGGTGCAGCCAACTGTGTCTCCGATAATTACGGGTGTAGCTGTGCCTGCCGGACATCAAGATTTTCTGCGAAGTCCAACTGGGGCGCAGGGCGCAGTTCCGGCGGTGGGTTGGGGCGGAATTCAGCCACAGGCATATTATGGAAGCGCGGCGACTGTGCCACCTGTTCCGTATGTTCCGTTGGTTACGCCACCACCGAATACTTTGGAACGTACTGGGCAGAATGGAGGAGTTGACTATTCTCAAGAATGGGCTGAATATTTCCGAGAAAATCCGCAAGAGTATGAAAAATATTATGGGGTGCCTATGTCCAAGTAATTCAGCAGTTGGTCGTTTTCTTACATCTTTTTCTGCATGTGTCGCTGTGTGGGTGGCGGACTTCTTTCCCACTCTTTTTCCCCATTCTTTTTTCCCCACTCTATCTTCGTCATAAGATATTTTACGTACTTTCTGTTTCTTATTCATAATTCAGAAAACTCAAACTCAATTGAATCTTTGCGCATTTGTAATCAATTGATCTGGGAAAGATTTTCGATATAAACGTATCTCAAGAAGGGTTTAACTTTGTTTTCCCTCAGAAAATTGCCAGTTAAAATACTGTTTCACACTTTGCAATAAAAAGGGTATCAGGCGGACTGCAAAACAGAACAAGAACTGATCATCACTGTGAAGGTGATCGTGAAAACTTCGTAACAGCAGCACCAGCAGAAGTCGTGCGGCTATGCAAAAATAACAACAGCGTTGGCTCTTGCACGTGTCACTAGCAGCCTACTCCAAGCTTTGCTTCAATTTGTAAAATGGCGCGGGATATCCACGCTGTTGCCAACTGCCGATGACACAATGCTGCCCAGAGCCACAAACAGGCTATAATGGGAGTGCCAGAGTTTTTACTTTACATATATGCGACTACAGCTGTCTGGAATTATACCCTCAACGCATACTAAATAACAATGTTATTTAGGGCAAGCGCCATTGACTATTTCAAGTTAGATCAGTAATACAAAACTGGAGGAGGACTAAATTGTTGACAATAGCAGCTATTCAACAAACATGGTCTGACTTGTTGAAAGTGGTTATCAAAAAAATCGTGTTCCCTTCTTGGACAACGTTAAGTGATTGAACCAAAAACAATTCCCGGGATCCATAATCCGTACAAGCTCCATATCTCTAATATTGAAGGAAGCTGGGATGATGTGGAAAGGCCTCAAGTATTGCTTCCACAATCTAGTACATCTAAATGAAGTGTCTTTTGATAGTTGTGGAATGCTCAGGAAATGTGGTTATGGCTGGTGAGGAGAGAGCCTAGTTTTTTGTAGTGATTTTATCAGAAAACCATGAGTATTATTCCTGCCATTCATTAATATTGACAGAATCATTGAAAATTTCAAAACTGACGTCATTTTTGATAGAACTAAGTTTATGAAGTGCTGCACGAAGCAGACAAGCTAAAAAATATCCTGCGAGAATGGCCCAAGCAAAATCTGTCACAATTAGAGCTCTGAATTTCATTGACGATGAAACAAGCAAACAAATATCCTTAAGTAAAAAATGAAACGAAAATCAAAACCTGCCATGTATAATGTTGTAATTCCAAATTCGTTTTTGATGTCACCACCTCAAAAAATTGGATTTTATACTGCCAAGTTAGCAGCAAGGAGAAATTTTTTTTCGTGAAATGGGACCTGAACCTTCGACATCACATTCCGAGCCAATTTCAATTGCATACGCGTTAAATACCACAACATCAACATTATTCAACTGCTTTCCCGCGCCGCTTGCCCTTCAGCACCCGCAAAACATTCGTCACCCAGCGGTGAAAATCATAATCCACTTTCTCAACGAAACATTCATTGTGCTCGATTTCCCCCACCGATACCATCGTCAAAAACAAAAATAAAGAAATGCCCAACTGTTCAAACCATTAAATTTATGCTCGAACGCGATTGCGGTATCCCAGAATACTCACAACGCCTGATTTGCGCAGGCGCCGAACTGCACAGCCACAGCCACCAAACTTGGTGCAATCTTTTCTCTTGCTGCTGCAATGAAGCTGACGAAATTATAACAACGACTTGGTGGCCGCCAAATATATATGTCGCAGCTACTACAGTTACAGTGTCGATGTTTATGGTTTTTACAGCATTATTTTTCAGGACTTGATTGCATCCACAGTTACATGAATTATTGGATTTTAGTTTTGAGATGGCAGCAAACACTTGTTAGTGATGATTACGATAACGGTGATAGAAATGACTTGATGATTCGTCGTTCAGATACGACGCCGTTAAATCCATTGAAACGATATAAATAACTCAAGAATTTTTTCGGACGTTGTCCATTTCAAATTGGCAAAAACAAGTGAGTATTTTATTTGTTATTATTATTATCATTTTTTAATTTTCAATGTTAATTTGAAAGAAAAGAAAGTTGTATGCCGTGTTAGTTCTATTTATTCACTATCATCGTGCCCTCGATATAATTGAATACCATCCATATAATAACAAAAAAAATTTTGTTGTAAACTTCATCAATATATTTAATATCTTTTCCCTAATCCGCATTCTAGAAACATTAAAAACACTCCCATCACCAACCCTGTGCGGTTTCTAATAAAATAAATCGATCTGGCAATTGCGAGAAGTGCCAGCGGTAGTAAACGTGTCGGTGACAAATATTAAGCCGTACTGATGGGATTTGTCAGCGATGGAAATGGAGGATGGAGTAGTGTGCGCACCGTCTGCAATGATTTCGAAATTTGACCTTTGTGTGCCGGATGACAGGTTTTGGGCTGTGAGGAAGTCAACGAGATTTCGCTTAAGAAAAGAAAGGACAGCAAATTATAAAACTCGTTGGGTATCAACGAGTCTGACTCCGCAGAACAATAAACAAAATCTTGATTTTTTATCCAAGCAAGCGCAATAAATTATTGCAATTATTAGTTTTAATACCAACAAGTTAAACAGATAAAAACCCAGTAAACCGCAAGGCGAGCAGACTCACGTGTTTAGAAGCCGGCCGATCCGTCGCTGAGATTGGTTCCACCCAAGCCACAACATCACTGCGACTATGAAGATCAAAATTCTGTAAAACGTTCTCTTGCGCTGATTCACAGTTATCAGGGTTGAGTAAATATTTGATTTTCCGAACGGAAGGATACAAACAGTTGTCAAAACAGGCTCAAGTGCACTAAAAGCTGCAGGACTAAATGCAAGTTTTGCAAGCCACGGGTCTATTGGAAAATGCATCAAATCTTGCATGAACAGATAAGAATTTCTATACAGCCGTCTGCGCTGTGTTCACGTTCAGACAATTGGGAACAAACACCAAAAGTAAGTAGTTCGCATATTGCAATAGCAACTGCATCAGGCTGCGTTGGCTTTGAAGCAAGAGAGAGTACTTTGGCCGTATTAACAAGTTTAGAAATTTGATTTTGAGAACGGGGTTTTGGAGTATTTGCCAGAACAAAGCTGTATAAACGACGATTTTCAATACAATAACTTAGTATATTGTGGAAATATTGGCGTATACTCTAGGTGTCAGCTTTGCAAAGTTGGAGTGTTTTTGGAGCTAAATCAGTGGAATAGTGCTGTGTTTCAGTTGATTCCCGCAGGCGCAGTCAATATTTTAGCTGTTCTTAAAACATCGCAACCAATATCTGATTATTTTTCTGCCGTGATCGCCGATTTTAAGCAGAAATTAACTGTAAAATAATATATTTGTTCTAATTTTTTATTCATCAAGCAGAGATGCAAGTTAAATTCTGCAGCAACGTCGCATCAACATTCAAGCAATCTACTTCCAATGCACCACTAGACGAAATCACGATATTTTCTGTACTGATATTGCTACAAACCCCAGCGCTACTGCACTCAATCGACCCCACAAGAGGCTTCTTGCTAGTTCCATAAAAGTTTTTGAAAACGACATCAGAAATTGTAAGCGTGGCGGGATTTGCTTCGCATGTCGTGAGATCAGATTCGTTGTAACACTGAGTAAGAACAATGTTATTTCCGGCGGAAATGTCTGTCGAGGTGAAAGTATCGTATGTAACATTTTGGACGCGTCCGGACCCACCACCCGTGCCAACAGTAGAAGAAGTAGCACCTGGCCACACTTTAATCCGCGCACCGTTTTCTGCATTAGCCATTTGGATGTTGTATATGTAAACATTCTGTACAATATCGTATTCTCCCTTATACTGTCCAAGCGATCCAACACTAATCCCATGGGAACCATTGCAAGATAGTCCCTGGACAACCATGTTGGTCGAATTTGGTTTGAAAGAGACACAATCATCTCCATTATTGATGTTTGAGTTTTGAATGACGACGTTGTCAGACCTGTAAGTGTCCCAGCCGTCAGTGTTCTTTGGAAGGTTTGAATCTGTGCTTGCTGATACAATATTGATGTTGTCGTAAATGATGTTGGTTGAATTTGCTACCAGGTTGTTCCAGAATGGTGAGCCGCGAAGGTTGATATCAAAAACTGCGCCACCTGATTAAATTTATATCAGTTCTGTGTTGCAATATATCATAATAATCAGCAAACCATTAACGCCATCCAAAACCAACAAGACTGGTCTAATGATATTACTATTCGAGGCAAATGCATCATACCAAATTTGACCGTTCCCATTAATAGTCCCGCCTCCATAGATATTAATATCAACACCACCGAAAATCCACATTGCCGCTGCGCTTTGGTAAGTATATTGATAAACATTCGTTTGCCAGAACGCGACAGTTTCGCCAAACGTGATTGTTCCTGTGAGATAGAAGTCCACATGCGCAAGTCCACGTAAATCAGTGAACGAGTTGATGGTGTATTCTCCGGCAAGAACAATTCTGCCGCCGCCGCTGCACGATTGGGCGGCGGCTTTGATGCTCGGGCCGTCGTCGGAACCGGTTGCGGTAACGGTGCACGTCTTTGTGCGCGCAACCACTGTTGGCGGCGCGACTGAGCCGGCGCCTGGCTTGAAGGGTGACGCGGTTGGGACTGTTGTTCCTGTGGCTGGCGGTGCGGCCGAAATTGTTGTTGCAACTTGAACGGTGGTGGTAGTGGTTGTTGTCTTAGTTTTGGTTGTCTTGGTTGTTGTCTTAGTCGTTGTCTTGGTCGTTGTAGTTGTAGCTGAAAGCACGGCGCCGATGAAGCTTAGTGCAAGTAGAAATCGCATTGTTCTATGAGAAAGCTTTTTTTTTTTTTTTGGGGGTGGTTTTTTTTTTTTTTTTTTTTTTGGTTGATAAGTTGGGTATAAAAAAAAGAGGATGACGGTATGAAGCAGAGGGGATATTGACTGTTTGTACCCGAGGAGATTTCCAAACAGTCTTTTCCCGCGAGAAGTACTCTGCGGATCAACGTCGCCGCTTCGCGGACGTTTGCTGTGATGTTCGAGCGATGACGGCAATTGTTGTTGTTGTTGTTGTTGTTGTTGTTGTTGCTGTTGTACTTCAGTTTGCTCTGATTTTTGTGCATCGCTTGTCTGCGAGCTGTCTTCAGGTTCTACTGTTGTTGGTGGTGGTGATGCGTGAATTTCTGACATAATTTTTTGAAAAATATGAGTCTCGACATTAAATGGGAAAAACTTGATGGCGAACTGGCGCGGCAACTGAAAGACTGGATAAACGACCGGTTCCGTGAACTCGATGCGCAGCGGCCGGCGTTCCTTGGCGCGCTTTCTGTCACGGATCTTGATTTCGGCTCGATTCCGCCGACTATTGCCATCCAAGGTATTGTTTGTGCGGTGTTTAGGCATTACATCTCTGACAGAGAGAACCAAGCTAGATATTACCAACGTCGTCGACGAGTTTTATTTGCCCGACGACATTGACATCCACTCGTCCATCCCGTCGGCATCGAACCTCGCGCATCTCCTCGCCGAAACAACATCCGATCCATTGCATCGCAATTTCACGCCGCCCACAGTCGCGCCGATTCGCAACGAATCAAGAACAACCGGCGGATCCTCGTCGATAATGGTCATACCGGAAATCCGAATAGACTCTACGAAATCGACTGACTCGTTCAACAACTACAATCACACTATGCCAACAAAGAGCAAAAACGCGTCCGTCGAAGATATTGTTGCGCAATACGCGGCGGCGATGCGTCGCGAAACGGATGTGCAAATTGAGATACTGGTTGATTATAAAGGGGACGTGCGCATGTCGGTCTCAACGGAATTAATTATTAATCATCCGACGCCAGCATTTATTACTTTGCCCATGACGTTGACGTTGACGGGGTTTAGTTTTACTGGTTAATTGATTATGTTTCTTTGTTTTGTTCAAATGCTAATTTTGTTAAATTAGCTGTGGCTGTTGTGTCGTATTTGGGCGACAGAGTTAATTTCTGCTTCAAGGAGAATGGCGATAATAGAGGCTTGTTTAATGAAATTTCTATTGAGTCGGAAATCGGGGATAAAGGTCGACAAGTGTTGAAAAACGTGGGCAAAATTGAAAAGGTGACTCTTTTTAAATTTTTTTTTGTAAATATTTATTTTAACACGCTTCTTTTTTTTTTTTCAGTTTGTCGTTGACCAAATCAAGACTTTGGTATCAGATCATTTTGTATACCCAAACTACCATTGTCTAGATCTCATTCGCAAAAATGAAGAAGGAGGTGGCGGTAGTGGTGAAGCAGAAGAAGGAACAGAAATACAATCAAGTTAGTAATGAGAAGTTGCGGTTTGGTGAAAATTTGCAAGTTCAAAGAATGGCCCTGAAAAGAGACCAAAACAGACAGAAAAATAAAGCGATCATCCTGCTGTAGAACATTCAAAAGGCATTTAGCAAGAATGGATGATAACAAGGGTTAAAAATCTGGACTTGGAGCGGAGGCAGTTGCCAGAACGGGATGTGAGTATTTCCTCTTTTTGTTTGTTGGACTACTAGTCAGATACTAATTGATTACAGACTTGAGAATACTGATGAACGGCTCCGGTATTACAGTAAGGAGCACACGAAAGCGCATGCACAAGCATCTTCCGAGTGGGAGGAGCAGTAAACAACAGTAGATATATTGCTTACCTTGTTTACCGTGTTCTAGTTTCATGTATGCAATGCATTTGCTTTTTTGATAAATGGAGTTTCTGATCGGTGTGTTTCCGGAGTTCACGCGGACCGAGCTGGCGTCGTTGCTTGGCGTTGAAAGTGCTCCTGACGAGGCGGCGATGGACGTGGAGGCGTGCGTGGAGGTTGTGCTGGGCGTGCTGGGCGAGCGCGACGAGGCTGACGACTCTGAATCGTGGTCCGTGTCGACGGTGTCGTCTGCGTCGGTCGACAAAGAAGACGAAGACGAGGCAATGGGCGCAATGGCAACTCTTGCGGCCGTGTTTCCCGGGCTGCGGCGGAGTGCGATCGCCGCCACGCTGGGCCTGTGCGCGAACGACGTGACGCGCGCCGCCGAGCAGCTCGCCGTGCACGGAGACGGCGCGGCGGCGGTGCTCGCGGCGGGCTCGGCG